>JAGFNQ010001786.1:1126798-1179865 GCA_024364735.1 Boesenbergia rotunda | reverse complement strand
TGCTTGATTATATAAAATTAATAAATATAAAAAAATAATTAATAGAGATAATAATATATATTGATCAGTAAAATTAAAGATATAAGGATGATTTACTAAAACAAGCTATGATTCTACATTATTGCTGTATCGTTCTGTGTCAACTGATACAGTATGAGAACATCAGTGGATTTTGGTGAAACCCCACTGATAGACCTAAAAAACTCCTATTGCAACATAATTTATAATCATTAGAAGTTTGGACACCAAAAATATCATCTCCTAGCTCAACTCTAACTATTGATATTGGGTTTTGAGAAATCCAAATATCCTAGGTCTATCAGTGGATTTTGGTGAAAACCCACTGATACACCTAAAAATCTCCTATTACAACATAATTTATAATCATTAGAAGTTTGGATACCAAAAACACCATCTCCTAGCTCAACTCTAACTATTGATATTGGGTTTTGAGAAATCCAAATATCTTAGGTCTATCAGTGAGTTTTGGTGAAAACCCACTGATAGACCTAAAAACTCCTATTGCAACATAATTTATAATCATTAGAAGTTTGAATACCAAAAATATCATCTCCTAGAACTATTGATATTTTTATTTAATTTAATAAATCATAATTAAATATTATAAAAAATATTTTTAAAATTAAAAATTTTTAGAAAATACCACCTCCTTGGGCCTGAACACAGATGTGCTCAGGCCCTCCTTTTAAAATTTTTTAATTTTAAAAATATTTTTTATAATATTTAATTATGATTTATTAAATTAAATAAAAATATCAATAGTTCTAGGAGATGGTATTTTTGGTGTCCAAACTTCTAATGATTATAAATTATGTTGCAATAGGAGATTTTTAGGTGTATCAGTGGATTTTCACCAAAACACACTAATGGACCTAGGATATTTAGATTTCTCAAAACCCAATATCAATAGTTAGAGTTGAGCTAGGAGATGTTATTTTTGGTGTCCAAACTTCTAATGATTATAAATTATGTTGCAATAGGAGTTTTTTAGGTCTATCAGTGGGTTTTCACCAAAATCCACTGATGTTCTCATACTGTATCAGTTGGCACAGAACGATACAGCAATAATGTAGAATCATAGCTTGTTTTAGTAAATCATCCTTATATCTTTAATTTTGCTGATCAATATATATTATTATTTCTATTAATTATTTTTTTATATTTATTAATTTTATATAATCACGTAGGGCCTGAAATCAACTGATTTTAGGCCTTGCTATTGAAGTTGCTTTTTCTTTATATATAGGAATCGATATATATATATATAATATATATATATATATATATATATATATATATATAAAAGTTCGTTTTTAATATAATGCATGTTTTATATTAATTAGAATGTCTCACGTAAGGTAATCTTTCTCAGTGATTTTTATTGTGATTCAAAAATATAAAGAGATGTTTCTTTATGTTTCAGGCCTACGTAAAAAACTCTATCATAACACATGATTTCAGGCCGACGCAGGGCCTGAAATCTTTTGTTTCAGGCCCATGATGGGCCTGAAATATTTCTATTTCAGGCTCACGCTGGGCATAAAATCTTTTGATTATAGGCCCACGCTGGTTCTGCAATCAAAAGATTTCATGTCTTTTTAATTTCAAGTCTTTTTTATATATTAATATATTTATTAAATATTATTTAATATATTAATTTATATTAAAAAATATAAAAAATCATCACTTTAGATTTTTAAAATCATGTTGGAAGAGAGCTTTCTGTTAATGAAAATAATTTTTCTTTCTTTGCCTTACATTTTTTAGCCGATTCCTAAATATATTATTTTAAAATGACAAATCTGAAAATGCAGATTCAGTTGCCTCGAGATTTGTTACTGAGAAAGAGAAAGAGAAAGGCTATTTTTGGTGGAAGGGGTATAAAAGGAAGTTCACTAAAATGAATACGCCCTTTGGTAAAAATGAAACCATGATACGCCTTTTAGTAAATACCAATTCTCAGGTGCGCCCTTTGGTAAATTGCTGATTTAATATTATTCTCATACATCTGAGAACGAGTTGATAAATTTTATTAAGTATTTTATAAGTTTGAAAATGTACTGTTCTTGTTATTTCCTGATCCAAAGTAGACACTTAGAGGGTCTCTATATTTAGCAATGTGATCCTCTGATGCTTAAATAAGACTTTTTGAGAGAGATAAAATAAAGAACAATGATACGTAGTGAGGATTGTTAATGAGAAACTCAACGAAAATGACGTGACATTCTAATTCCAGCGATCTTCGACGGGTTTGCCATGCCCCCAATGTATAGTTTGGTTCGGGACGACGATCGGAGGCCACCGTCAATATCCAAGTGGCAATCGGATGTGTACACAAAAAAAATACTATGTCATTTTCGCTGAATTTTTCGTTGCAAGTTTTCGCTGTAGATCATTGCTCTAAAATAAATACATCCATCATGGAATGAAAAGGACTACTAGGATAAGAATCATATTTGTTAGAATTTGGTGACACGAATTCTGTTTAATCCGTTAATATTTATTAGATATTTTTTTATTAATATGTTAATTAACAGATTCTTTATAAATCTGTTAATTAACAGTTTTGTTATTAATTTTTTATTTGACTAAGTATTCTAAGGTCCCTATAAATTGTGTATCTCATAGATAAGTTGAATCAATCAATGTAGAAAGCTTTTTGGTTATCTCTTCTTTCGTAACAAGTGGTATCAGAGCAAGGTTGGTTTTGAGGATTTCAACCGGGATTAATGACAATGACAAGCATGAAGTATGATATTTCGCTTTTGGATCGAAACACCAGGTTTACGCTGTGGCAAGTTAAGATGCGAGCAGTGCTAGCGCATCTGGATTTGGACGACGCACTGTTCGGGATAGACAACATGCCCTCGACATGGACAAAGGAGGAAAAGAAACGTAAGGATCGGAAAGCTCTATCTCAGATCTACCTTCACCTATCGAATGAGATTTTACAGGATGTTTTGAAGGAGAAATCTGCTATTGCACTATGGCTAAAACTGGAGCAGTTGTGCATGAGAAAAAGTCTTACGAGCAAACTGGGTCTGAAACAACGTTTGTATTCTCATCGCATGGCAGAAGGTACGTCGTTAAGAGATCACTTGACCGTGTTTAAGGAAATTATCTCTGACTTAGAGGCTTTGGAGGTCAAATATGACGATGAAGATTTAGCATTGATCTTACTGTGTTCTTTACCCTCGTCATATACGGCTTTTAGAGATACTATTTTATATAGTCGTGATACTCTTACTTTGAATGAAGTTTATGATTCGTTATTCTCAAAAGAGAAAATGAAACAGCTTGTCAAAGAATCTGAGACTCAGAGTGAGGGTCTTATTATTCGAGGAAAGACTCAGGAGGAAGACTCTGATGGTAATATCAGGGGCAGATCGAAATCCAGAAATAGCGATAAGAAATGTAATTATTTCAAGAAGAAGGGTCACATCAAATCTGAATGTTATAAGTTGCAGAATAAGAATAAAAGGGCAGGTGAAAATTCGAAGGAAAAACAATCAAAGAAGTCTGGTGAGGCTGATGTTGTCGAAAATTACAGTGAAGGTGAACTTCTCGTTGCCTCTGATGGTGATTTGAAGAAGAGTGAGGAATGAATTCTTGATTCTGGTTGTACGTTTCCCAATCGGGACTGGTTTTCAACATATGAAACGGTTTCGAGTAGTGCCGTTTTGATGGGCAATAATACATCTTGCAGAATTGCTGGTATTGGTACGGTCAAAATTAAGATGTTTGATGGTGTCATTCGGACACTTGGTAATGTGAGGCACGTTCCTGATTTGAAGAGAAATATGATCTCTTTGAGTGTTCTTGATTCTAAAGGATACAAGTACACTGGTGAAGGTGGAGTTGTGAAGGTCAGTAAAGGGTCTCTTGTTGTGATAAAGGGACTAAGGAGAACCGCCAGTTATATGTTCTGCAGGGATCCACAGTAATAGGTGATGTTTCCGTCACAAGGTGATATGGATAAAAGAAGATCACTTATGGAAAGCTTGTAAGGAAGCTATTTGGCCGAAAGGACTCTTCAGTAAGCTTAGCGAAGACTTACAGATTACTACAATATTTTGTGATAGTCAGAGTGTTATTTTTCTCACGAAGGGTCAGATGTTTCATGAGAGGACAAAGCATTACTTGGACTTGGTTGATGCTAGATGCTGAGATTTGCCTGTGGGACTTTTGTGAAAAAGGTGGAGAATGTTTATTTGAAGATTTGTGGAATTCGCGTTAAGGTGGAGATTGTTAGAATTTGATGACACGAATTCTGTTTAATCCGTTAATATTTATTAGATAATTTCTTATTAATATGTTAATTAACAGATTCTTTATAAATCTATTAATTAACAGTTTTGTTATTAATTTTTTATTTGACTAAGTATTCTAAGGTCCCTATAAATTGTGTATCTCATAGACAAGTTTAATCAATCAATGTAGAAAGCTTTTTGGTTATCTCTTCTTTCTTTTCTCTACCTCTCCTTTTCTCTACCTCTCCTTTTCTCTACTTCTCTTTACTTTATTATGATATGAGAGTTGCCGACTTTGTATTTCGTCGTTCTTAGTGATTTTTCCTCCTCTGCCCGTGATTTTTCCCGTCATGGATTTTCCACGTAAATCTGGTGTATTCTCTATTGTTCTTGTTGCCGTTTTTCCGTTCTAATCTCATAACAATATTATATTTTATCTCCTGTATTGAGTACTATCATTATAGTGTTTCTAAAGGGTTTGATTCAAATTATTATATATAATCTTAAGAGATGTTTAATAAGCAGATTTAGTAGTTTTGAATAGGAATAAAATCTATTCTATTCTCATTCTTATTGTTTGGTAGATGATAATTGGAATTAAAATATGTGTTTGATATCTTTTATTTCATAACCTAACCTCTAGGTTATCACTAAATTCGTTACTTCTCATTTTTTTTCTGAACAGCCCAACACCTTTGACGCCGCCTCCTTCCTTTTATGATAGTAGCATGTGTACGTAGATATAGTAGCGTGTCACTGTATGGTTACATTGATTGTTTCTAGCTATACTTGCATGTGTATCTAGATGTATGATGATTAAATTATGATATCTGTGTTCGACCTGTGCATGTTATGTTGAGTTGTATATTGATGATCTGGTAGGGGTTGCATGAGTTAGAGTCATGCATCATTCTTGCATCGTTGCATGTCGGCGATCATCGACTCCCTTGTGGTCTGAGCCCGTCGTCCGATACATGATTAGCATGCATGACCACTCATGGGTTAGTGGATACCATTGGGTGTGTGTATTTGCTCTATACTGCTCCACTCGGCTGCTCAAGGGTAGTGGTTCCAGAGTGTGATAGCAAGCATGGATTCCTCCTCTTCCCATAGACCAGAGGAAATGAGAGAGATATCACCCCCATATGACATGGGGCGAAGTGTTTACTCTACCAACATTCTGTCCACTCGGTAACTCAAGAGCAGTGATGACAGAGTGCGTATAGTGTCACAACCCTACCCACTCGGCCGACATATGACATGTCTCGGTGGCTTGACTGTTGTCAGAGGTGACCATGTCATTACATCATGTGCATATGATGCATTGTGCATTTGATTGTGATTGATGCATTTGTTTGCTGCATATGTTTAACATGCACATACAGGAGATATTATGTATTTGGTTTGATGACCCTGCACCTTCTCGTATGATATGAGTCTTATATGATTCAGGATAGGCTGATTTTTGATATGTACATTCATTTGGTACTTTCAATTATACATATTCTGATATTTCCGTTGAGATTGTATCCTATTATATCTTTATAGCTTGTACAACTATTTTATTGCAGTGTATATCTATTCTCTATACCTGCAGAGTCCACTTGGACTCATCATCCGTCACAATATTTTTGTTTTCAGGTTGATAGGTCATCAGTGGGAGCCCAGTTGCCAGTCCTTACGACTCCAGCTTTGGATGCTTCTACGTGTTTTTGTTACCTTTATAACATACCTATTATTGTGTATTGTCTTTTTCTATCGTGGACTTGTATTCGTATTGCATTTGCTGTGGTATTATATTTTTGAGTCTTCTGTTGGACTTTATAGGTATTATTTTGCTGCGCAGCATTTGCACAGAGGGTAGCTCAGGTGAGTTTTATGACTTTATTACGGAGATGCATTTAGTTTCCTCTACTATATCTCTTGTTTTGAGGCCTGAGGCCAGTATTGTATTGCGTAATATTGTATGTATGTTCTAAATGGTCTGTCGTACAGGGGAGATACCGTCTGATTTTATATTTGACCAACGACTCATTTGGTCTCGGGGCGTGACAATAACCCAACCACTAAACCTTAAGGTAACGTTTGATATATAAGATGTAATCAGTCTTGTAATGTAATCAGGATTACATTACAAGATTGATTACTTTATTTGATACAGTTTTAAAACTGTAATGTAATTTGTATTGTAAAAGCTAGTAAAAGTGTTATAATCTGAATTACAACCAACAATATGTAATCTGGATTACATTACAGACTCAATTACATTACAAACTGGATTATATTACCCCTAACCAAACTCAGCCTAAATGGCTTAATAGCAAGCTAAAATATATATGTTATGGAATTCATCTGGGACAACCTTTTTTTTTTGATTTTTTGATTATTTGTTTTAGCTTGTGGGTATATTATTTAGAGTTTTACCTTTGGGATTTAGGACTTGAGTTATAATATCTTAACCTACGAGCAAACTGTTACGGGCCTATGCGGACCTTCCGTTGCATCTTTTTTATTTTTTAAAGTTTTTTTTAGCTTGTGAGTATGTCATTTAGGCCTTAGGATTTATAAGTTAAGTTATAGTATTAAGAAAAAAAATTCAAACCGATTTTTTTTAGATGAACACGGGGTGTGCGGTGTAAGGTGCATGTGTTTGTGTGTGTGTGTGTGTGTGTGTGTGTGTGTGTGTGTGTGTGTACACACACACACACCTTTAGGTGAGCAACTGTGGGTGACATCCGACATGACCAATTTAATATAACATTGTGGCAAATCTCATATTTTTTCCTCTCTCATCTGCATGCCACAACTTTTCTCACATTCCTATTAAATTAAAATAAAATAAAATTATCTCTTCTCTCTCCTTTGATTACATGCAACAATCACTGTAGTGCTAGTTTTTTAAAACCAAAATCACAGCTTAATTACACCAACCACCTCTTGGTGCTGGTTTAGGGAAATTTGCACCACCTTGGTGTTGGTTTCCCTAAACTAGCACCAAGATAATGTTGGTTTCCCTAAACCAACACTAAGAAAGTGTTTGAGAGAGCTTTTGCTTTTTGAAAAGTGATTCTTATAGAGATTATCTCGAAGTCAGTGAGAAGTTAAAGCATGGAGTGTTTGGAATGGAAGTCAAAAGCTGATACAAGGTAAAGTTTGAGTGTTTAGTGAATAATTACTTTCAAGCTTAATTTTTAGTTAAATATTAATAATATCCTTACATATATAAATTAATTTTTTCAATTATCTAAATATAATTTTGATACACCATCAATAATATTTTATATATTTATTATTATATTTTGAACATTATATCAAAATTAATTTTTTTTAATAATATATATATTTAAAAAAGATATAAAATTAATAAAAATAAAAATATAAAAAATGACATAATTTATGTAAATTTATAAAAATATATATATAAAAAATTCTAAAAATATAAATTATATAAAAATATAAAATTTTATTTAAAAGTGTGGTGGCAATTAAGTAAAATGATAAATTTATTAAGGGTATAAATGTCAACTTTTTATTCTGGACCATAAGCAAAAAAACCAGAAGCAGAAAAATCATCAAGTTCTTGCTTCCAACTTTTGATTAAAAGTTGCAGAAATTAAAGCAGAATCTGACATTCACAAATACTCAAAAGTACTTCTGTGTAGCTAAAATCTAAAAAGCAACTAGCAGAAACTCTTCCAAACACTGCCTAAGAGTAATGATGGTTTTTAAAAATTAAACCAACACATGGTTATGCTTTTTTAAAAAAAATATGTCTGGTGTATTTATACTGTGATATTGATTTTTAAAAATCTGCACTAAGGATGATGCTGGTTTCCCTAAACCTATTTTTAAAAACTAGCACAAAGGGAGTGATGTTTTTGAAAAAACATCACAACGGTGACTGATACATTTAAGTTGTGGCGTATTTAAGCTGATTTTTAAATACCAGCACCACTCCTTAGTGCTGGTTTAAATTCTAGCATCACTTTTGGTGTTGGTTTTTAAAAACCAACACCATTTAGCACCACCTTAACATTAAGGTAGTGGTGTCTTTTAAAGAATAATATCATAATGGTGCTGATGTATTTAAGTATTGGTGCTAAAAATCGGCACCATAATAATTTTTACATGCAATCAAAGGAAAGAGAAGAAAGAAAATTTTATTTGTTGCATTCAAATAAGAGAGGAAAGGGAAGAAATTTACCACAACACCGTGTTAGATCGCCCACGTTGGATGTCGCCCACACTCACCTAAGAGTGTGCAAGATATCATTTCTTTGTTTTGATTGTTAAAAAACCTAAATTTCTTATATCCCAAATTTTTAATCCTAAATTTTTTTAAAAAAAAAGTATGCACCCTAAATATTATACCCTAAACATTAAAACCTAAATCCCAAATCCTAAATCCTAAACCCAAAGCATAAAAAAAAATTAAAATAACAAAATTACATACCCCAAATTCTATATATTATACCCTTGAGAATCTAAAATTTTTTTCATTTTAATTTTTTTTAAGCTCGAATACAATAGCATAATACTTGAACTCCAAAGATAAAGTCTAATTGGCTTAACAACTAACTAAAAAGAATAAACAAGAAAAATACAATACTGATAACAATTGAGGCATTTGGATTATATCTAGGTACCATAATAAATTAGAAAAAAGTTGATTTGATAATTGATTGATCCATGCACCTCAGTAGTGCACAAGCACATAGAAAGAGTCGAGCAGGATATTATAAGTACCTCGGGATAACTTTGATGTGGTTAAGCGAGTTAAGCTAGGTCCTGTTGGTATTTGATCCTTGCGTATAAGTGTGCAGGAGCTTAGGAGCACAAGAAGTTGAGCGGAAAACCCAATAGACGAGAAGGATGGCGTGGGAAGGGAGCTGATAGGCTTGGCGCATCTGAGGGACGTGAAGGTTGCGGAAGAATATACTGATGCAGAGAAAAGGATGTCCGCGACATCCAAGGGACTAGAAACCTGGAGGAAGGTTGCTCGAGGAGAAGTCTAGAGAAGGGTTAGGGTGAGCCCTGTAGGGATCTCCCGGCGACATAAACACAAAAACACAGCGGAAATGAGATCCCTTGAGCGATCCATACGAAAGAAAAACTCGTATGAAATTCATCTTGCTAATAGAGCTATCTATGTGTATACCTTTAAAGTGTGCCCTTGCGTTTATCCCGCTCGTCCAAGCTACGCCGGATCTCTTGCAAGTTCAAGTGTCCGTGCCTCTATGCGTATCCACACGAACACGATCTCTCAACTTCGGAGAATAACTACCTTAGTAGTGCTAGCAACTTGAGGTAGTTCACAAAACCACCAAGAACCCCAAAGAAAGGGTTTCAGCCAAGAGGGAGAAGAGGAGGAAGAGAGGAAGGAAAGATGACTTAACTTCATCCAAAATGACAAGAAAACTCTTTTATACTCATCCCATGAATATGAAGAGTTTTTGTCCCTTTAGCTTTCCTTCATTAAAGCCAATAAAGAGCACATCATCTCATGTGGCTCTTCAACTTCTCTCCATTCAATGAAGAGAATCTTTTCATCCTCCTCTATTATTAATTTATTAAACATTTTAATTAGTTAATATTTCATCCAAATGTGGTTGAGTCTAATCTAAATGAGTCTAACTCAAATTAGGCCTCAATCCCATAATCCAATTGGATTCACTTGAGTCTAACTCAATCAATCCAATTCGGATCAAATCTTAGTCAAACTAAGATCAATTAATCTTCGAAGCATCGTGTCCTTAGTGTGTGACCCAATAGGTTCTTGTAACGTTGGCAATGTGTCTAAACCGCTTTAGACACATATGCAATGAGCGACATCTAGCAATGCATCATTGCTACCCCAAGTAACAAGAAAGTCGAGATCCGACTTAACCTCCGTGACTATGACAATGTATGACCTTGTCCTTCTATCCTCGATATCTAGATTGACCAATGAGGCATAGACTATGTCATCCTCGATCAATCTTTATGTTTCTTGATCCCCAAGTAGACTCACTCAAACAAATGAGCTCAATATCTCATATTGACTCATTTGAGCATGACCATGCATTTTAGCAGTCCTACTGGATCAAGAGACCCACAGATATAACTCCCGTCATATGGGGGGGATATATAGATCCCATCTACATCACTCACATCCCTCCGCATAATTCATTATATACCCAGTGATCGCCTTAAATTTATAGTACACCCTGTTATGGGTGACGTTTGACGATACTAAAGTACATAACTCCTCATGTAGGGAATTATAGTGACTTCGGGTCTAAGGACTATTCATACTAATAGTTACATGAGAAAGTTTATGACACATATGACAATCTATGAAACTTTCTCATGGCGGGTTAATTCAGTACACATTCTCTAATGTATACTCATGTGTCAACTTGATATCACATATCCATGACTTGTGAGCTCAAGTCATCAATTGACCTACATGCTAGTCTCCATGCATTAATATTGTCCTTGAATATTAATGTTTGACTAGGAATGATTTAGTGTAGTGTTCTCTACATTATCTCATTATCGATTCAACCAATCAATATAATGTAGATAAGAACTTACTACCCAAGGGCATTATTATACTTAGTTATTTGGCACAAGCATAAAGTAAATATAATAACTAAATATGCTTTTATTAATGATAGAATATGATACAAAAAGTCCCTAGTCAATCATCACATAATTGGCTCTAGGGCTCCTACTAACAAGCTCAACTTCGAAAAGCCAGAAATCACCCAGAAGCACTTGAAAATTGGTTAACCAAAAGTTGACCAGACCTAGCCTAACTCAGGTGCCCGAGCATACAAGCCTGACTCAACTCGAGCGTCCGTATATACGGGCACCCGTACTGACTCTAGCACTTGAGTCAGAATTTTATCAATTAGGTATTCTGTGACCGTTGTGGCGTAGATAAGCACTGAGCCAGTATCAGGCACCTGTGTCCACTCGGGCGCTCGAGAAGTATCATGTCAGTATTTCGATAAGGATTTTTAGGGGCTATAAATAGGCCCTTGAACTCAAAGTTTTCAATCATTCAAGTAGTAACAAATTTTGTAATAGCTTTCTTCTATTTTCTCTGAGTTTCTAATTCTGTAAGAGATTTCTCCACCCACAAGGAGTTGATTTGGAGATTGCGTTACCATTACCTTGGATTAGCAACCTTCCTAGTTGCAACCAAGTAAATCTGTTTATGGCGCTTTTTGTTTCTTATTTAATATTATTTATGTTATTTATTTGTGCTAACTAACTATCTTTGTTTAGTAAAAATACAAGAAATCAAGTTTCATTTTTCAGGGGCAATTCACCCCCTCTTACTGGCTGCACGGACCCTACAAGTGGTATCAGAGCAAGGATGCTTTGGAAGTGTTGGTGCAATCTTGCTCCAAGTAATTATGGTTTTCATGTTTAGCTAAACAAGTTTAAGTTAGGCAATGTTTTGTGTTCTAACTTGTGTGCTTTGAGTAAGCAGGAAAGTCCAGGTGGAAGACTTGGCAAGGGAAGTCCAAGAAGAGAGTCTTGGCAAAGGAAGTCCCGGAGGTGTGACCTCTTGGCAAAAGGGAGACTTAGTATGACGAAGCCGATGGAAACACTTCAAGCAAGTGCAAGGATGAGGAGTCGTGGACTCGGAAGCATCCAAGAGAGGCACAAGGCTTGTGGAAGGTGTTTGAAGGCGTGAGTCAAGACTAAGGGATGAAAAGGGAAGCTGAAATGTGATTTCTCAGCTTCATCAGTCGACTGGTAAGTTACCAGTCGACTGGGACCACAACATACAGAGAATCGGGTCGACCCAAGGAGGATCGACCAGTCGACTGCCAGTCGACTGGAATTGGTTCCAGTCGACTGGCTCCAGTCGACTGGTCCTGTATCAGTCGACTGGAGGTCGACCGTTGCGAAGGCGGCTGAGGCATTCATTGCATATTTTGTAGCCGTTGAAGCCTACCAGTCGACTGGTAAGTGAGCAGTCGACTGGTAGCGAGAAATCAGCCCCGAATCCTATTTAAAGAGGACTTCGTGGTGGCTGAGTTTCTTGACGAAACTTGTCTTGGTTAAGGGCAAGTTAGTAGTCTTCGTGTCCAGAGCTTTATTTGGTGTTGTGGTGAGGTTTCTCCACCCACAAGGAGCGACACGTGATAGCCGGAGGTTATCCGGGGAGTGATCCACCGACGGATTGTTGGATTAGTCACCCGGTCGGGGTGGATACCAACTAAATACGGTTTGTTAGCATTGTATTTATTGTTTTATTTGTATTTCCGCTGCGCTAACAATCGTGTAGGAAGAAGGGGTTCGACAAAGTGCTATTCACCCCCCTCTAGCTAGGGCAAAGATCCCAACAATTGGTATCAGAGCGAATGACCTCTCTTGATCGGACTAACCGCCGAGGGAGCAACCGCTAGAGGTGAAGAATCATGAAAGATAAACTTGGGGACGACATATACACTCCACCGGTCTACGACCATGAAGACTTCGGGCGTTGGAAGTCAAGAATGGAGACGTGGCTGATGATGGAGTGGGAGTACATGATGGTGCTTGAAGAACCATTTGAAATTCCAAGAGATAAGCATGGGAAGAAGCTCCGCCCAAGATATTGGACTCAAGAACAACAAGCGCAATCAAAGGCAAATGAGAAGGTAATAAGTATATTAATAAATCTTTTGCCTAACAATATTTTGAGTGTTGTATGGAATTATAAGAATGCACATGAATTATGGACTAAGTTGGTGGAATTTCATAAAAACCCTACACAAGGTCAAGTGGTGGAAGAGCCCAAGGAAATGGGCTCAATAGCTCACGAGGAGGAAGAAGTGTCAACTTCTTCAAGTGAGGAGGAGGAGCTAAGTGAAAGATCATCGACCTCCTCAAGAGAAGAAGAAGAAGAGGTCACCACCTCAAGGATTGAGGGGGAGGAGAGACCCTCACCTACACATGATCAAGAGGAAGTCTCCACTTCATCCAAGGGTGAAGAGGGAGTCAACCAAGCCTCAACCTCCACCAAAGCAAGGACTAAAGACCACATTGTATGCTTTGGGTGCAATGAAAAGGGGCACTACAAGGATAAGTGTCCACTAGGTAAGAAAAAGGAGGTACACCCTAAACCCATTGTAAATTCCTTTAAAGCTAATGTGGGTTGTAGAATTGGTGAAGCTCAAGCTAAAAGGAAGAAGATTCGATGCTTCACATGTGGAGAGCTAGGACACTATCACACTAAGTGCCCAAGGAGTAAAGAATTCAAGAGGATGGAGCATCTAAGAAGATGGGAGAAAGAGGAAAGGAAGAAACAAAGATCACGTCAAGGGAGAACTTCAAGGGTAAGGGAGGTAATTCCTAACCCTAGGGTAAAATGCAATTCAATTTCAAGTTCTTCCTTACATTTTAGAAATAATGAAAATTGCCCATCCATGCATGCTAGAATTAATGAGAAATGTTTAATGGTGCATAATTTTGGATTTAAGTATAATGATAGGAATAGGGATAACAAGGTAGATCATAATTCTAGAAAGAGCATGCATCATGATAGACCTACGACTTATGCATCTAAGGATCAAGGTATTAACCCCAAGAAGGGGAGACACATGCCTAGAAAGAATGGTAGGTCTAGAAATGTCCAAGGTGGACATGTGGACACTAAGGTCAAGAAATTAGAAAGGAAAAATCAAGCCTTGAGGGCAAGACTTGATACATTAGAAAAGACCCTAGAAAGATTCAAGGTTGGATCTAAGAGCCTAGACCTAGTGTTGAGTAGCCTAAAACCTAACTATGATAGATCGGGTTTGGGCTACCAAGCTAAGACCTCCAAGGCCAACAAAGAGAAATGTGCTGGCAAAGCACATAAATATGACAAGGAGGGTAAGTCCAAGGATGACAAGTGGGTGCCATCCAAAGGAAAAGATAAGGACATAACCAAGGACAATGTGTCTAAGGTTAAGAGAGTCCACGTTGTAGATCAAGAGTCATCGGTGGCACACCGGTGTGGCCTAGTATGGGTTGAGTCACCTAGGGAGGTGGCTAGGACTAAGGGCTCAAGGGGGAGCTCTAGGAGCCTTTGGGGTCCATGGTAAATGGATCTCAAAAGTTTCTCTCTTAGAAAGTAAAGTGAAATGTGCCAAAAAGGGTTAGAAGACTTGGGTAAGTCTTAATCCTAGATTGTGGCACATTACAAAGAGAATTTAGGGAGAGAGGGTGAAAAAGGAGAATTAATTGATGAAATTGAGGTTTAAGGGTTGAGTACCATGTAACTCAATGCTAGAAATGTATGTGGATCAAGGATAAGAGAATGAGTTGAAGAGAAGGGAGAATTAAGACTTTTGGGAAGAGATTATTTGATACATTTTGGAGAAATTAAGATTTAGTGCCAATCTTGGGATTTGGAGTACATTTATTTGGAAACGTATTTTTTCCAAGTAGATATTGGCTTCACAAATCTCCCTTATAAAATTTTAGAATTTTTGGAGATTTGTAGAATTTTTTGGACATTTTAAATGGCTTAAAACCATTTCTGGGGTGTATTCATGCTAGTGTGTAATCAACCTCTATAAGAATTCAAATCAGATCTTGAATTTGGTACAAAGTGTATCAAATAAGTTTACTTCTCGAGTTTGTACCAAACTCCTAAACTATCTTGAATTTTCATGTTGCACTATTTTTCCTTGATCATACATGGTGTAGGAAAGATATCTGCAAAATTTCAAGATTTTTCGAATTTTCTGGAATTTCTACGACATTTCTGAAATTCACCAAAGAGGGCTGAAATTCAGCCACCAGTCGACTGGCTCAGATACCAGTCGACTGGTAGCAGTCGACCAGAGGTCGACCGGGTGACTCTGTTTTGTGCTGAAATTGAAGTTTTGTCCGTCCTTTGAACCCTGTGAGTTCTCTAATACCGTATATCAATTGGAAGTGATATGGCCTGCATGTAATCTTATCTTGGATAATAGGATTGGTCAAGAGAGTCATTGGATTCAAGTTGACACGCAAGGTTGTTACGTTATGAGAAGAGGCTCGGATTCTTTTTAATCTGTATTGATGGCTAAGAATTGTTGTTGTTGCCTTCAAAATGAATCAAGGACATTATTGGTGCAATGATCCAAGGGGAGCAAGGCTTTAGGGGGAGCACGCCTTTAACGGGTACATGTCTATCAAGGGATGGTAGATTCCATTATCCAAGGAGGAGAATTACTAGGGTCTATCTTGACTTATCTCATGACTCATTCCTCGCTTGAGTGTTGTCACTCCCTTTTGTGATTTTTGTCAAAAAGGGGGAGAAATAGATTAAGTTAGCTCTTAATCGTGATTATGTATTTTAGATTACATGAAATGTTGCATGATTATATTCATATGCTTATCTTGATATGCCTCATGTTCATGTATCATTATACTTAAAGCATGTTGTGATATTTAAAGACCTAACTTAAATAAGTTTTGCCAAACATCAAAAAGGGGGAGATTGTTGGTGCAATCTTGCTCCAAGTAATTATGGTTTTCATGTTTGGCTAAACAAGTTTAAGTTAGGCAATGTTTTGTGTTCTAACTTGTGTGCTTTGAGTAAGCAGGAAAGTCCAGGTGGAAGACTTGGCAAGGGAAGTCCAAGAAGAGAGTCTTGGCAAAGGAAGTCCCGGAGGTGTGACCTCTTGGCAAAAGGGAGACTTAGTATGACGAAGCCGATGGAAACACTTCAAGCAAGTGCAAGGATGAGGAGTCGTGGACTCGGAAGCATCCAAGAGAGGCACAAGGCTTGTGGAAGGTGTTTGAAGGCGTGAGTCAAGACTAAGGGATGAAAAGGGAAGCTGAAATGTGATTTCTCAGCTTCATCAGTCGACTGGTAAGTTACCAGTCGACTGGGACCACAACATACAGAGAATCGGGTCGACCCAAGGAGGATCGACCAGTCGACTGCCAGTCGACTGGAATTGGTTCCAGTCGACTGGCTCCAGTTGACTGGTCCTGTATCAGTCGACTGGAGGTCGACCGTTGCGAAGGCGGCTGAGGCATTCATTGCATATTTTGTAGCCGTTGAAGCCTACCAGTCGACTGGTAAGTGAGCAGTCGACTGGTAGCGAGAAATCAACCCCGAATCCTATTTAAAGAGGACTTCGTGGTGGCTGAGTTTCTTGACGAAACTTGTCTTGGTTAAGGGCAAGTTAGTAGTCTTCGTGTCCAGAGCTTTGTTTGGTGTTGTGGTGAGGTTTCTCCACCCACAAGGAGCGACACGTGATAGTCGGAGGTTATCCGGGGAGTGATCCACCGACAGATTGTTGGATTAGTCACCCGGTCGGGGTGGATACCAACTAAATACGGTTTGTTAGCATTGTATTTATTGTTTTATTTGTATTTCCGCTGCGCTAACAATCGTGTAGGAAGAAGGGGTTCGACAAAGTGCTATTCACCCCCTCTAGCTAGGGCAAAGATCCCAACAGGAAGGACTAACCGCCAATTGAAGCATCACATATGGTCGGATCAAGCATCTACCCGCCTAAGTTCAAGTGGGAGTTCGCGCTTCGGAAGCGCAAAGTGGAAGTATACTTTAAAACTGATTTTGATATATGGTTAATGATAAAATATCGTTTTGAAATACCAAAAGATCTCAACGGAAACAAAAAGGAAGAACATCTCTGAACCAAGAAGGAGCAAGCGGATTTCGTGGCCAACGACAAAGCAGAGTTTTATCTGCTGAGTGTGTTACCACCTTAAGAAGTCAGCTGATTCGACAGTTACGGTTTGGTGAAGGAAATTTAGAAAAAGTTTCTAGAGCTTTATGAAGGTACCTCTAAAGTTAAACTAGCAAAACGAGATATACTCTGGAATCAACTCATCAACCTTCTCATGGAAGAAGGAGAGTCAGTGTCCCAACTGCACGCTAAACTCAAAGAGATGATCACTTGACTCAATAACCTTGGAGAAACTGTAACGAATCGTGACCCACAAAGATACGCTCTCAACGCTTTCCCGAGAACTTCGGACTGTTCTTCCATCATCGACTCATACTATATATCTAAGGATCTTGAGGTAAGTATTTTAGAAAGTTTATTTTCTACTTTGGAATTACATAAAACTTAGTGTACAAGAATGAGAAAAGAAAGCCCAAGTCAAAAGCTAGCGTTCAAGCCCCAAAAGATAAGAAGGCCCAAAAGTATGGATTAGATTTAGACACATCGCTCGATGAGAATTGAAAAGCATATACGATAAGAAAGTTTTCTAAATTACTTAAAACTAATAAATTTAATAAGTCGCAGGCATCAAAACTACTAAGAAGCAAAAGAAAGGTTCGCTGCTACAACTGTCAAAAGGAATGACACATCAAGAACAACTATCAGAGACTGAAAAAGAAAGATAAAGAAAAGCGTCCAAGTCGAAGCAAGCAAAAGAATTTAAAGGTGATGTGGAGCGAATTGTCATCCTCGAAATCTAACATAGAAGAATATGCTCGTCTTGCGTTAATGGTGAACTACCAAGAAGAAGACAATGAAAGATCATCTAACATGAGCATCGAGAGCATCAGCGAAGGGAGAGCATCCGACTGCGAATCCGACATGATAAGTGAGGTACTTAACCTCCCTCCCGATCAATCATATAATGCAACACAAATGATAAATAGATCATTATGTAAGTTACAAAACAAGTACATTAAATTAAAGAAGGAAAATGGAGAATTAAAATTGAATTTATCTAGTGCATGCCCACTAGAAATGCATGATAAAATTCAAAGTGAAAATTTAAAATTGAAACAACAAATTGATTTATTGAAAAAGAATTCAACATGCCTAAATTTCTATACTTGTGCAAATATTAGAAATTTTTATTGTTTAAACTGGCATAGCGGACAAATTGTGAGAATTTCAAAATGTTATGTTCCACCAATATTTTTGATAAATCCAGTAGGTAGAAATTTATTTTGGATCCCTAAATTAGTACTGAAATGTTAGAATTTTTTTCATGCTAATAATTAATGATTGTGAATTTTTCGTTTGTTTATCATTTTTAAAATTATTTTCAAATATTTAACTTTTCCATAAAATTTATTTCTAATTTTTTTATAGAATTCATTGTTATCTACTCAAAGAATTTTTTTTTTGAATTTTTTGACTGTTAGTTAAATTTTTGTGAATTTTTGCTTGAAAATAAATTTTTAATTTTTGAAAAATACTTATAATTTTTTTTGAAAAATCCAATGTTTAGGATCTAAGAACTAAATTTTGAACGTTAAGAAAAAATTTTAAGTTTTCTTTGGTTTGAAATCTAATTTTTAAATTTATTCTTCAAAAATATCTAAGTCTGATAATGAAAAATATTTTTCCTTTGCTTAGAATGATTATTTTTCTATGAAAATTTTTACAAAGTCAAATATCAATTTTTACACTTTTTAGAAAATTTTGAGAATGTTTGATGAGTCGATGAATTTTTTTTATAAATATTTTTTAAAAATCATAGTTTTAATTTTAAAAATACATCAATGTTGATTTTGAAAAATCAAATTTTTTGGAGACTAACCGTTAGATTTGACATATTCTCAAAAATTTTCAAAAATTTTAGATAAATAGATAATTTTCTATGATTTTTTTGTAAGATACGTATACTTTTACTTAAACCATCCTTAATTTTTCTCTTTTTCAATGCATTTTTTGTTTTGTGATAACTTTTGGACAAGGATAAAGTTTTTTTCTTCAAATTTCTTCTATTTTTTTTCGCTTAACATGTTTTTTTTACTTCATGATAAGAAGGATAATTTTCTATGTTAGACACATCTTAACATGTGTGTGTATGGATCAGAATAGAGGAATTATGTTAAGGGGAAGATTTTAATTGCAAATTATTTTTGTAATACATTGTCATATTTTACTTATGTTTCTTTGTTGATTATGTTTATGTTTAACCATAACTTAACTCGGGTTGTGCACATCAAAGAATGAGAGATTGTAAGTACTCCGAAATGATTTTAATATGGTCAACCGAGTCAAGTTAGGTCTGGTTGGTATTTGATCCTATGTCTAAGTGTGCAGAAGCTTAGGAGCATAGGAAGTTGAGCAGAAGACGTGGCAGACGAGAAAGATGGCGTGGGAAGGGAGCCGACGGGTTGGGATGCGAAGGCTGCAGAAGAGTACACCAGTAGAGCGAGAAGGACGCCTGCGACATCTGAGGGACGTGAAGCCGAGGAGAAGGCTGCTTGAGGAGAAGGCCGGAGAAGGGTTCGGTGAGCTCAACTCCAGAAGCCAGAAATCACCCAGAAGCACCAGAAGATTGGTCAACCAAAGGTTGACCAGACCTAGCCCAACTCAGGCGCTCGAGTCAACTCGAGTGCCCGAATATACAAGCACCTGACTCAACTCGGGTGCCCATATATACAAGTGCCCATATTGCCTCAGGCGCCGAGTCATAATTTTATCAACTAGCCATTTTGCGGCTGTTGCAATATGGATAAGCACTGACCTAGTATCAGGACCCCGTGTCCACTCAAGTATTTCAATAAGGTTTTCTAGGGGTTATAATAGTCCCCTGAACTCAGAGTTTTCAATCATTCAAGCAGTATTGAATTCTGTAATAGCTTTCTTCTATTTTATTTGAGTTTCTAATTCTGTAAGAGGCTTCTCCGCCCACAAGAAGTTGATTTGGAGATTGTGCTGCCATTGACCTGGATCAGCAACCTTCATGCTTGCAATCAAGTAAATCTAGTTGTGTCTCTTTCTGCTTCTTAGTTAATATTATTTATGTTGTTTATTTGTGCTAACTAACTATCTTTGTTTAGTAAAAACAAAAGAAATCGAGTTTTATTTTTCAGGGGCAATTCACTCTCCCCCCCCCTCTGGCTGCACGGGTCCTACAATATCATTCACACACACACACACATAGAAAATTATTACGTTGCGGAAGAAGTTCGTGATAATGGTCGATGCGCCTGGATTAATCCAGTCGCATCGATGTTGAATACAATTTTCTTAGATCTGAGGTTAAGCCAATTAGATTTTAGCCTTTAGAGTTTAGGGGTTGAGTTATATTAGTGTTCAAGCAAAAAAAAATTAAAATTAAAAAATTTTACGTGTCACAGAGGTATAATATATATATTTAGGGTTTAGGATTTAAGAAAATTTTGATTTTAAAAAAAATCAAAGAAAAAAGAATCAAGGCGCCTGGATCAATTCCAGGCGCGGACGGTCACGCAGTGTTCCATCAACACTGATACATATGTCGCATAGTGCACGAGTCTATGCGTGTAGGATATCCGCTATGGTTTTTTAAAAAAAAATTGGTTAAAAATATATAAAAATTACGCACCCTAAATATTATATCCTAAATTCTAAATTCTAAATTTAATTAAAATAAAATAAAAGTACACACCCTAAATACTAAATTCTAAACACTAAATCCTAAACTCCTAAACTTTAAATCCAAAGATAAAAAATTAAGCATTTTAAATAGTATACCCTAAATCCTAAACTCTTAAAAAAATAAAAAATTACACACAATTAATATTAAATCCTAAACTCTAAACCTAAACTTAAAGTTTGAAAAAAAATAAAAAAAACTTTTTTAAAACTAAAAAATTATATATATGTACCACTGCCACTGGTGGTAAACAATGTGCTAGAGCTCACCAACCGCGCCAACCAGCGTGCTCGAAATGCGCGTCTCCCGGCTCAGCGAATCAAACGAAAGGCGTCGCGAGGAGTCCAAATCGTTATTCCGCTTTGCTTCCTCCACGCGTTCAACGTTCCTCCCTTTCAGCGTCGACCGCCTCTGTTTTCAGACCTCTCGCTTTCCGTTGCCTTCGGCGCCGGCTACAAAGGGCCGGCCTTGGGGCGGTTTCTTTTTCGTGTTAAGCTCTCTGCGTTGACGGCGACGGCGACAGCGGAGAAAGGTCCTGTCTTTTTGGTTCTTGAAATTGGGTGGCGATGCTGGACTCGTGCTTTGGGCGGCGCGGCGGCGGGGATGCTTTGATGTGGGATGTGGCCTCCAGCCCCATGGCGCCGGTGAGTTCTCCGTGGCCGTCGTTCAGGCCAACAACTCCCTCGAGGACCAGGGCCAGGTGCTCGCCTCCCCCTCCGCCACCTTCGTCGGCGTCTTCGACGGCCACGGTGGCCCCGAGGCGGCTCGCTTCGTCAGCGATCGCCTTCTCCCCTACCTCAACCGTACTGCCCTCCTCCTCCCCTCGTCGATTCCGTCGCCAAAATCGAATCTTGGCGCGTCAATCTCATCAATGTCTGATCTTTCTAGGGTTCGCTTCAGAGCACGGCGGCATATCGGCGGACGTGATCAAGAAGGCCTTCCGCGCGACGGAGGAGGACTTCATGCAACTGGTGAGGAGGTCTCTTCCCGCCCTGCCACAGATGGCTGCGGTGGGCTCCTGCTGCCTCGTCGGCGCCATCGCCGGCGACGTCGTCTACGTGGCCAACCTAGGGGACTCCCGGGCCGTCCTCGGCCGCCGAAGCTGAGCAACAGCAAGTCCGTGGTCGCCGAGCGGCTGTCGACGGACCACAACGTGGCGGAGGAGGAAGTGAGGAGGGAAGTGCTGGAGCTGCATCCCGACGATGACCAGATCATCATCCACACCCGCGGCGCCTGGCGAATAAAAGGGATAATTCAGGTAACAAAACCATGGTCTTCTTCCTTTTGCCAAGTTCAGTTGCTACCTTTCAGTCATTTTCAGCTTCATTTTCGGGTGATTATTAACAATCTTATGATACAATTGAATCATTCAGATGATATCTCTTCTGTTAAACGACCGTAATGCCTGAATTATCATACCTTAATTCGACAAATTCGCATATAAACTTTGTCTTTTAGAACTCGATACTAACCGAAACACTAGTACTGATTGTCCCCTTTGTGTTCATTGTAAACTGTATGCTCTTTCAAAGTCAAGCATGTTCTATACGAAATTTGGTCTACCATTTGGGACGCAAATGTATTGGGCATAAGTTGGGAAGTCATCATTTCTGAATGTTAAGTTGATCCTTCATCTTGTTCATTAGATGTCTAGGTCGATTGAGATATACTCTTTCAAAGTGGAGTATGTTCTTCCATATAAAATTTGCGTTTGCAATGCAAATGTATTTGGCATAAGTTGCGAAGTTGTCATATCTGAATGTTAAGTTAATCCTTCTTCATGATTGTTAGGTGTCTAGGTCGTTCAGAGATATCTACCGGAAGAACCCCGATTCCGATAAGTTGCATATGTTCTTTAGTTTGAAATTTGGTCCACCATTTGGCCTCAAATGTATTGACCATAAGTTTGCAAAGTAAATTCTTCTTCGTTTTTGAATGTTAAGTAAATACTTCTCCTGCCTTGTTTGGTATCTAGGTCAATTGGACCTAAAGAAACCCAATTTCAATAAGTTGTATACTCTTTTGAGTCCAAGCCTGTTCTTCCATATGAAAATTGATGTACCATTTTGGGATCGAATGTTTTGGGCAAAAGTTACAAAGTTATAATTTTTTAATGTTAAAGTAAAATCTTCTTCTTACTCGTCGGTAAGGTGTCTAGGTCTATATGTGATATCTACCTAAAGAAACCCAATTTCAATAAGTTGCAAACCATATACTCTTTCAACTTCAACCATGTTCTTCTTTATGAAATTTGGGCTTCTGGACCGCCTGCCACGAGCGCTTCTCGATTTACCCTAGCGGTCGGTGGAAACTTCCATGGGGTATGATCGGTCGCTTCAGGTTCGACGTTACCCAACTTGGTTAATAATTTTTTTTTTTAATGAAATTTGGTCTACCATTGGCGACGCAATTGTATAACTTGCAAAGTTATCAATTTTGAATGTTATTTAAATCCTTCTTCTTGCTCGTCGGTAAGGTTTCTAGCTAGGTCTATCAGCGATATCTACCTAAAGAAACCCAATTCCAATAAGTTGCAAACCGTATACTCTTTCAACTTCAAACATGTTCAGCCATATGAAAATTGGTCTACCATTGGCGACCCAACTGTATAAGTTGCAAAGTTGTCATTTTTGAATCAAGTAAATCCTCCTTGCTCGCGAAGGTGTCATCGGAGATATCTACCTAAAGCAACCCGATTTCAATAAGTTCCAAACTGTATCCTCTTTCAACTTCAAGCATGTTCTTCCATATGAAATTTGATCTACCATTGGCGACATTTTTGAATGTTAAAGTAAATCCTTCTTTTTGCTCGATAAGGTGTCTAGGTCTATCGGAGATATCTACCTAAAGAAACCTGATTTCAGTGAAGATCCAATGTTCCAGCAAGTTGTGTTTCCTCTTCGACTGAAAAGGCCCGTCATCACTGCAGAGCCATCGATAAAGGTTCATAAGCTCAAACCGCAAGACAAATTTTTGATATTTGCATCGGACGGACTTTGGGAGCAGTTAAGTGATGAAGCCGCAACCGAAATAGTTTTCAAGAACCCGAGAGCGGTAGACAGTTTAGATCCTTATCTCTAGAATTCTTCTCTATCAGTCTTTAAAGATGTTCTTCCTATGCAGGGAATAGCAAAGAGATTGGTGAAAGCTGCTCTTTGTGAGGCTGCAAGAAAACGAGAGATGCGATACGATGATATCAGACAGATTGAAAGGGGAATACGACGACACTTCCACGATGACATAACTGTCATTGTGATCTATCTCGACCAGCTCCATCAAGCAGGCCATTCCAAGTTCAGTGGCACAAGTGTCCACAACTGCACGAAAGTGCCGGTCGACATCTTCTCTCTGCATTCAGGTGAATTGGGAAGGCTCCTTCGGTGAGACGAGTGCATGAGATCGAAACTTCGCAGCACTACTGCAGTATTAACTGATCACATGTGAATAGCATCTTGTTCCTGAGTAGGCATTGCTCATTGAGACGAAGATGTAAATAATCTTTGGTTTAGGGTTTGAGGAGGTGTTTGAACACTTGATATACATTTCTTTTTCTTTTCTTTCTTTTTGTTCTTTTGTTCGTTATTGGAATCAATTTATTTTTGTTAGGATCGATGGCTCGGCTAGAAGGGGGAGGGGTGAATAACTCTTTTTGGTTTTTTTCTATAATAGGGTTAGCACAATACAAAATATAATAGAAAATAAGAGATTCAATGCTAACAAGAGTATTTTACTTGGTATCCATCTCGAAAGGTGACTAATCCAAGGATCCACACGGTTACATACTCTCCACTATGAAAATCTCCTCTAAGGTGGAGAAAACCTTCACAAGATCGTCTTCTTCCTCTTTACAAGATACATAGAGAACTAGAGGAAGAACTGAGCAATATGAGCACTAGCAACACTTTGGTACAGTGAAAAATTTTACCTTCCTTGTGCCCAAAAGTCCCTCTTAAATAAGAGTAAAGAACAGCTTCGCAAGCTGTCCAACTCACACTAGTCGACTGCCCCAAGGGCAGTCGATTGGTCTAGCTTTAAATGCTAGCCAACGGCTAGTTTTTCGGGGTTACCAGTCGACTGCCCCAAGGGCAGTTCACTGGTTGAAGGTTGAAAACCTTCTGTGAGTTTTGGCAGTCGACTGTCCTCTGGCCAGTTGACTGCCCAGCTTCTAAACTCACTTACAATCACTCCAAACACTCTCCATGAATGCTTTCAGGTATATTCCCTTGGCTTACCCCTTGAAGTCTTCTTCCTCTTGCTATCGTCTCTCGGATGTGCACACAAGCCTTCCTTGGCTTGCCTCGATGCTACCTTTCACGTGTGCCCTTGAAGTCCACTCCCTGGCTTGCCCTTGGAGCTCTCCTCCTTCGGCTTTCGTCCCTTGGATATGTTCTCCATGTGTGATTCTCCAAGTCCTGCAAACTCAATCACACATATCAAATACAATACAATACCCTAACCTTAAATATATTGGCACACACACATTAAAATCATGATCTTCTCGATCATTTTTGAACCGATTGCCTCAACAATTTTGACTATGCGTGCTTTTTCATATTGAAGATTTGATATATTTGTGCAACATTCAAAAGGATGCCCCTCGTTGCACCTCAACTTGACCTTGGAGTTGGCTGCACCATTTGGGGACTCAACTATCTGCCACATCACCATTGTTATTATTATTATTATTATTTTGATAATCCTCTAATCTTGGCCTACCCTAGTTAATCCACCGTGTAAATCTCGAAGCACAAGTAAATCCACACCCAACAACCAACTTTTTTTAGATTTTTTCATCAAAAGAAAATTATACTACAATATGATCCATGATCCTTTGATTTCTTTTTTTTTTTCAATTATTCATGAGATATTACTCTGATTTCTATTTGTTTACAACTTGATTTGTAATTACTAACAACCACATGCACGATTCACATCTGAAAAAAATAAACAAGCAATGGAGACGGCGGCGGCGGAGGGGCGGCGATCGAATTATGATCAGAGCTTGACGATCTCCGGAATGTTGACGGGGTAGCGGTGGATGCAGTCGGCCCATGGCCCGTCCACCGGCGGATTCACCGTCCGCAGGCACTTCCAGACGGCGCTGTTGCACTTGAAGCCGCTGCCGAAGCCGATCTGCCACACGCGGTCGCCCCGCCGCATCCTCCCCTTCGACTCGATGTAGTTGAGCTCGTACCAGAGCGAGCTGCTCGACGTGTTCCCGAACCGGTGCAGCGTCATTCGCGACGCCTCCACGTGCTCCGCCGACAGCTCCAGGTTCTTCTGCAGCTCGTCGATCACCGCCCGGCCACCGGCGTGGATGCAGAAGTGGTCGAACGCCTGCTTGAAGTCCGGGATGTACGGCTTCCACTTGGCGTTCAGGACCTTCCTCCCCACCAGCGTCAAGAAGAAGAGGACCTGCTCCGACATCGGCAGCACCAGCGGGCCGATGGTGGTGATGTTCGCCTTCAGCGCGTCGCCGGCGATCGCCATCAGGTCTTTCGACAGCGAGATCCCCGAGTGGCCCTCGCCGTCCTCTTCCTCGTACACGCACCGGTATGCCCTGTCGTCGGCTCCCTTGTGCGTGCGCACCACGTGGACCAGACGGTACTTGGCTCGCCGGGCGTCCCGCCGGCGGTTCGACAGCAGGATCGCCGCGGCGCCCATCCGGAAGAGACAGTTGGGCAGCAGCATCGAGCGCTGGTGGCCGGAGTAGAAATTGGGGGTGATGATCTCGGTGGAGATCACCAGCGCATTGGAGCTGGCGTGCGCCTGCAACAGGTCGCGCGCCAGGTCGACGGAGATCAGCCCCGCGCTGCAGCCCATTCCGGAGAGGTTGAAGCTGCGCACGTTGCTACGGAGCTTGTACTTGTTGATGATCATCGCCGACAGCGACGGCGTCGGCGAGAAGAGGCTACAGTTGACGACGAGTATGTCGATGTCCTTGGGCTTCAGCCCTGTTTTCCGGAGAAGGTCGTCGATGGCGGAGAAGATGACGAGCTGCGCCTCGGCCCGGGAAGCCTCCATGGTGGGTCTCGGAGGGATGTAGTGGTTGGCCGGCGGCAAGCAGGTCTCCTCGCCGAGCCCCGACCGCTCCAGGATCCGCATCTGGAACTTCACGCTCTTCTCGTCGGAGTTGATCAGCCGCGTGTGCTCCATGAAGGTCGAGTACGGCACGCGGCACATCGCCGGCGGCTTGAAACAGGCATAGTCCACCAAGTACACCGGCCGCGGCCGCGACATGAAGTAGACGGTGCCGGCGAACACGATCACGAAGAGCGAGCACAGAATTTGGATGAGATCGAAGTGCAGCGCCCGCCACAGGGCCAGCAGCTCCTCCGGCCCTCGCCGGACGACCTCGAGAGTGACGGCGAGCATCACCGGCACGAGCAGGAACGTGAGTAAGTTGTTGACCAGATACTGATACCCGAGTTTCACATACTTGAGCTTGACCGAGCTCGAGAACTGTGGCAATGGCGCTCTAGCAGTACTGCTCGTCGACATGATCTCGATCGCTCGATCGACGACTCCGATGACAAATTTTGATCGAAATGATAAGTGAGAGATCTAGCTAGAAGATTTAAAGAGCATGCAGCTAGCACAACTATCGACATTAATGGAGGTAGATGGGAAGAAGAGCGCGATAAATGAGGAGGACCAACAACATCCAGGACAGACACAGTTGCCCATTGCCATCGCTTCATTAATGGAGTCTGTTGGCGGCTGCTCCGATCGCAAAAAGTGTGACCTTAATAATGCACCTTCGGTACTTGTTGGAACTTGAGGTTACCTCAAAATTTGATAAAGTCGACAAGTATATATATATCCTTTTCACATGCTACTTACTTATAGTATCTGGATTAATTATTCTCATGATTTATTTTTTTATGTTAATCTTAGGATTGATTGACGGAGATATTGAAGACAAACTAATCATTTTTTTCCATCTAAATATGATATAACAACTATGATTTTATAATTGCTATATATACACACACGATTTCATAGTTATCATAATTCATACTTGATGTGTTAAAAAATATTCATGTTGAAATAAGTACGATTTCCGTAACGCATACTTAATATGTTAAAAAATATTTATATTGTAGCAACTAGGATTTTGTAACTGCTAATATACGGAGTCAATTTTGTTATCTACCATTTACCTTGTAGTAGTTATGAAATCGTAACTACTACAATTGTTGTAACAACTACACCTGCTATGACATGGATTTGACCTGCTAATCTAATATGTACATTGTAACAATTACGATTTCGTAACTGTTACAGGACGTTAGACATAATAGTAATTATTTTGGAGACGAGTTTCATATAGAAATTTTAGAGAATACACAAACAATCGTCAAACATATAGAGGACGTCTCTAAGTAATTTAATTGAATAAAATTGATTCACAATAAAATATAATGACCCAACGTCAACTAAATAAAAGTTTAAATAGTCTTAAAATCTTAATGCGGTAAAAGATTAAAAAAATAAAATAAAAAGGATTAAAAATCTTCAAAGTCTTCGAAAAGACTTTAAACGATATTTCGTTATAGGTTGCATCTGATAATTACTTATAAATCTTTGAAAGAACTTCGATTTAAATTATTAAAAGTCTCATGATTCATTTTGAATCAAAAGTAATGACATGTCAAAACTCGGATGCCTTATATCACTATTATATACATAACAATTACGATTTTGTAGCTGTTATAGTACATCTGATTGAGAAGGATAAAATATACCGTTGAACAATGAAAAGGAGAGTCCTTTTTATTAAAAAGTAAAACGGGTCGCATTTTTATTTTCCTCAGTTTTTTCGTATGAGATTTGTCGACGGTGTGGAAGAGTGTGGATATGGAAGTGTAGGTGGGAGGGAGTTGGGGGTTGGAGAGTAACTGAAACTTAAAAGGGGTGTACACTTGACAGCTGAATGTGCCACTTTGAAAAGGAGATGGCTATTTAATGTGTGGAGAAGTTTATCCCTAAAAATAATTAGTTGGTTGGATTAAGTCGGTTCAATTTTATTGTATATTATGTTGGGTCTCACTCAATTAAGAATTTGTTGGGGATGGCTTGTTACTTGTTAAATGCAAGAGCAAATTCCAACTCGAGTGAGTAGCTATTATTCAATATAGACTAAAGCATAAGTCATATCTATTTTTGTGTTTTAAATGAATACAAAAGTAAATAAAATTAAAGAAAAATGTGACTTGGTGCCCAACTCGACCAACAGAACCAAAACACTTTGATTTACTTGATTATTATCTCATCATAAATATGCTTAATTTTGATAATTATTAAGGTGCCAATTAATTTATAAATTAGTTGGCATTTTAAAATCATAAATATTTATAAATTACACAAATAAATATGTCATCATCAATTTGACAACTACTAAAGTTTCATAATGAAATTAAATTGGGTAAAATTTAAAGGGAGGCTTTTGAGCAAAAGTGAATTAAAAAACAAAAACTATTTTTTCAAATCGTCAAAAAATAAAAAATAAAAAATAAAACAAACGCCCTACTTTATTTTTTTTAATTAAAAGAACATTTCATCCCTTATAAACATGGCATAATTAACTTTCAATAATTATTTGATATTATTACATTATTTCCGTTATTATATTACTCATTTAAATCTTAAATCAATTGTAACTTAGAGTTGTAGTTATGATTTCATAATTATTATAATAATTAAATAGTTATGATTTCTTAATTATTATAATTATAATTGTTGTTATTTATAGTTATAACAATTTCGTAACTACTATAATATAGAAAATGACCTTAATAAAAATGACAAATATGACTACTATAACTGATACAACTATACAATAGTTTAATTATAATAGCTACTGTGTAATAGCTATGGGTTAATTGCAACTTCAATACGCTTACGATTTATGATTTATGTCAAAAATATAAGCATGATAATAATGAAAAGAGGATAATTAAGAAATTATGTATATCGGATATAGAACATATTTTTTTTTAATAAAAATCAATATTCCAAAAATAAAGATATTAATACTATAAAGTCATTAAATTGGATAAAAATTATTAGATAATTACTACAATTTATTATACAGTTGTTTACTAGCTACTTCACTAATTTTAAATTATTTTTGTCTATATTCAATTAATTTTATTTAAGTTTAATTAAAAATAATAATAATAAGAAAATAAAGGTATTTTCCTGATATTATAGTAGTCGTTAATTATTTTTTATGAAAGTAACTATTAAATACTTAAGTGTTACTATAATTTTAAGTTTTTTTTAAAAAAAATTATGTTTAAGTGATTTTAATTAAGATTAAATAATTTTGAATTGGCACGGCGTTGTTTTAATTTTTTTAAAACAATTAATGAGTGTTCTATTTGATAATTTGATGGAGATTTCGATAAATAGATGAGAGAAATAATTAAAATTTAATGGGGAATTTAATACACAGGGGAAGCAGAGTACTGAAGGGACCCGGCCACCGCCACCGGCCGCTCTAGGACCACCCTAGCTGGTTACTTTCTCCTGGATGCCGATGAGGTCAAGGTGGCCGCCGCCGACAGCCCTGAGCGCTCGAATCCGGCAGAGCTCCTTGGCGGTCTGGCACGTTGAGGACCCAATGGCGAAGACAGGATGATACTAGTGGCGCCGGCGGTGGCTAAGTTGGCGGCGGAGAGCGAGGACAAGGCCAAGGTGGCAGGGAAGATCTTGGTGCTTTAGTTGACATCTAAAATTTTCAAATATTTAAATCGCCCACCCGGGGAAATTTAAAATTTTAATTAAAATGATATCTTTTGTCACTGTTCAGTTGTGTATGTATACCAGGGGCGTAGCTAGACTTTCAAATTACATGGAGCTACTATGTGAATATTAACTTATAGAAGACATAAAAATTTAATTAATTCAAAAATATAAATAACATAAAAAGCATGTGAATATTAACTTGTAGAAGACATAAAATAAAAATATTCAATACATTCAAAATCATAGAAAAATATTATTAAAGTTGCGCTCTTCGGTTCTTCTTAGAATCAAACTCATTAATGATTATATCATTATCGATATTTTCAACTAACTCCCGTTCAATGTATATGACCATAGAATATGTTAAAAACTCTTCTTCCATCTTATTACGAAGAGCTGTTTTAACAAGTTTCATAGCTGAAAATGCTAGTTCCGTTATTGCTGTAGAGACGGGAAGAGTTAAAACAAGATGAATCAACCTGTCAATTAAACAAATATATTAATCAAATGGTATAGTTATAATATATAAAGTATAACAAATAAGAAAAAAATTACCTGTCAATCAAATGGTAGGTTCTTGATTTATTTGTTTCAACTAATCTTCGATATAATTCAGAAATAGTTGATAAATTTTGATATCTTTCATGACCAACAACATCAACCTTATAGTGATCTAATTGCATTCTCAAATGATGCAAATCTTGTGCGTCGAAGTCAAGAGGATAGAATTTATCAACAAGTCAATAGATGTGATCAACATTAAGAAGTTTAAAATTTTCTTTAGGTTCCAAAGCACAACTAAGCTTAAGAAGTTCAATTGTCTCATCTTTGAATCTACTATTAAGCTTTTCAATTTGAAAATTTATTGCAGCAACAAATACATCAAATTGATAATGGTGCTCAACTGTGATTGAATCATTTTGTTGACAAGAACGGCCTGTAGCAAATTTATAACGAGCTTCCATATCAGATATCTCAATATCATACTTAGCACAAACTTCTTTCACATAACCAAGTAGAATAACAAAACCTTTTTCTCTCAAAGTATGAAGCAAACTTTTAGTAGTTGAAACAGAGTCCATTGCATTTAAAATGTCTAATGATTTCTCTTGCAATGCCCGACAAAGCAGATTTGTTAACCCCATTATCATTTGCATCAAGTGTAATATGAATATGAAATCAAAAGACTTCATCGCAATCAACAAACCACTAGCTTCATCGCGGATGGAGTTAGAAGAGGACCCATCATGCACTATATTTTCTAACACAGTAATCACAGAGCTATACATATCAATCATGTTACAAATTGAGTCAAATTAGAACTCCATCGAGTCTTTCCAAGTCGTAATAAATTTCCAATTTGATTGCATCCTCTACCAGTATCACGTTCACCAATAGTTATCATATGTGCATCATTAACTCTTTGAGCAGAAAGTAACTCAGCTTGGCGTTTAGGAGATGCATTAAAGAGATTACAAATGGAATTCAATTTTGAAAAAAAAAAACAAATAGATACCTCTTTTTCAGCAGCTGCAGTTAATGCTAATTGAAATCATGAGCGAAACAATGTACATAATACACACATGAACAATCTTTCAAGAAAAGAGCTTGTAATCCATTCCAACAACCACGCATATTGCTAGCACCATCATATCCTTGTCCTCGTATATTGTGGATATGCAAGTCATAACGACCAAGAGCATCAGATATTTCTTTCTTAAGTGTTACATGATAAGCGTCATTTTGTTGTTCATTTCATATGCTTAAATCCGTATTTGACCCATATTTTACTTGTATAATTGTGGATTTGGCCTAGGTTTTAGGATTTACACCCTTTTTGGACCTAATTGTAAATCTTGTTATATTTGGGTTGTTTTGTCACTAAATTTTTGATCTACTTTTGTAGGCTTGGAAGGATTATGGACCTAGGTCATGTTGGGTCAAAGTTGAGTCAAAGTGGACTGGATCAAGTAATCAAGCTCCGATTCATTTGGACCGTCCGCTGCAAGAACGGTTAGATCTAGACCATCTGAGAACTTTTGATAAATCCGAGTTGGGGTTAAGTCTAATCAAGCGATCAGATCAAGATCTGAGAGTTTCAGCTCAATCGGAGATCATCCAGCCGTTGGATCACGATCAGAGAGATATAAATCGTCCGTTCAAAGATCAAGGTGATCTGAATCATCCGCTATAGTTCTGGCAGATCCGAGCTACCACGATGATGATCTTGACCTCTGATCAAGATCTGGAAAATTTGAATCAAATCGGACGACGATCCACCGTTGGATGAAGCGGAATGAATCTCAGCCGTCCATTGCCTTAACTACTTAACAGACTGCCCTGTTCAGATCTCGGGGTCGCGTCTTCGCAGCTCAGCTTTCTTCTTCTCCGTTTCTACTTCAATTCTTTGGCGATTTCTTCCATTTTGAAGGCGTGACCACTTCGAATCGTTCTGGGATCAAGATCAGATCGTCGAAATGCTGTTTCTGTGAAGATTTCAGCTCCAACTTGCTCAAAAACAGAGATGAATGAGGGTTTCTTCAGATCTGTTCATTTGGTCAATTTGATTTCGTTTGGTGCCACTTCCATCCATCTGAGCTAGTTGAGGGGTTCTCGGCTGAGCTTGATCATATTCAAATCATCATCATCAATCTACAAAGCGAGATCGAAGAGATCGAATGGTTTTTCCAACTTGAGCAGAATTGCGGCAGATTCGATACATCGACAGATTTTTCTGATGATTGCGAGTTGAAGGGGTTCTTGGCTTGCCCTTGCGTGACGAACAAGGTGGTCTTGATACAAGGAATGGTCGAGGCTTAGTTTTTTACTGTTTTTCTTGATGTTATAGCTGTAATCTCAATTCCTGTAATTCAATTCTGTTTTGTTTCTGTTTTCTTTTTCGCATCAGTACTTCAGTTGTAGTTTCTGAGTTTTTCCAGCTGTAATTAGGTTTCCATCTGCAAGTAGATCAGTTAGTACGCTTATTCAGTGAACAATAGGTTTAAATTTCAGCTCAATTCTTGATTTACTGTTGCGTATCAGTTGTCCAGCAAGTGTATCAATGACTGTTCAGCAAAATTCAGTTTAGATGTGAAGTCTGAATGTCTATTCATTTTACATCTGTTGTGCGAAATTTAATTGATTCAAGTTGTTTTTACATGAGTCTAATTTCTGAGTCTCTGTCCAGCTTAGTGTTATTCATATCAGTCCAAGTTCAGTCCAAGTTAGGTAGCTGAATTTGATATCCTATTGCGTGCCAGTTTATTCTGTGGATCAGTTTATTTTGTATCAGTTTAATGTGTTTTTGCATATCAGTTGGAAATTGTTAGGTCAAGCTCTCAATTTGTCATTGCATCATTGCTTTCAATTGTTTAATTCCTGTATTTTCATTTCTGCTTTCGATTATTGCTACTTTTCAGCTGATTTGTTTCATTCTTTTGCATTTAGGCCACACTCTTTAGCTGCTGAATTTTATTTCTGTGCTCAGCTTACATTCTTGTACTCCAATCTGCTCAGTACTTACTTCATTAATGCTTGTTTCATTTACCCAGGAGATCATTTCCGAATAGATTGGTTTTCCATACATATTTGTTCAGCTAGCAGGCTTTACCTACAGAATTGATCTACCTAGGTTTCAATCCAAATTCAGTTAATTTTCTAAGCAGTTTGAATTGCTTTGGTTGTCAGATTCATTTCCGAATTCAGCTACTTACATTAGTTAAAGAAATTTGGAATTAGTTGAGTTTATTAGTAGCTATTGTTTGTTAAGTTCATTTAGTTAAGTTCACTCTTTCTACATTGTATTTTCATTTCTCATTACCAAACAAAACCCATTTCTTATTTGAAACCCAAAAACATTGACGACACATAAACACGAGCACAAACCGAACAACTTGAACTAGCCCTTGGAAAAATACGACCTGTGGCCCCTTTACTACGCTTTTGTTCTTGATTGCAAAAAGGGTTTCCAGCTTTCATCTATAAATATCTAAATTTGAGACCCACATTCGTGACAGTCATTTTGGGTCCATCAAATTTTTGGCGCCGTTGCCGGGGAACACACTAGTTGAGTTGTTTGATTTTTGCTTGTGAACTCATTTCATATTTTTCTTGATCCATTTTTCTTGCACTTACTGCTATATCATCAGATTTGATTTTATTTGTTTCATCTTTCTATATACTTGTACTGCGATTTGTTCTTGTTTTTATGACCAGGTCTACAGGTGGTGATCTAGAGGATTTTGACCCTGAGATTGAGAGGACTTTCAGAGCTAGGAGGAACCAGCTCAGTGTTTCAGAGGCTTTTGGTATTCTTCCTACTCAGGGTATTTCCACTTATTCAGTTGATCAGATGGCAGACCACCAGAAGACTATGAAAGAACTAGCAGCACCAGATGCTTCATTCCAGTATTCTAGCATTGCCTATCCAGAGCTGGGTGGAGATTTTGAGCTCAGATCTGGACTTATACATCTTTTGCCAAAGTTTCAAGGTTTATCCGGAGAAGATCCAAACAGACACTTGCATGAGTTTCATGTTGTTTGCTCTACTATGAAGCCTCAGGGTATTTCAGAGGAAGACATCAAGCTGAGGGCTTTTCCTTTTTCTTTGACTGGAGCAGCTAAGGACTGGTTTTATTACTTACCTACGGGGCATGTGTCTAGTTGGATTTCCATGAAGAAGGCTTTCTTAGAAAAATATTTTCCAGCCTCCAGAACAGCAATTATCAGAAAAAGTATATGTGGCATTCAGCAGATAGTGGGAGAGACACTCTATGACTACTGGGAGAGATTCAATAAGCTTTGCTCTAGTTGCCCCCAGCATCAGATTAGTGAGCAGCTCCTCATCCAGTATTTTTATGAGGGATTATTACAGATGGATAGGATTTTGATTGATGCAGCAGCTGGAGGGGCCTTAGTCAACAAAACCCCATATCAAGCCAGGGAGCTTATTTCAAACATGGCAGAAAATTCTCAGCAATTTGGAAGCAGAGCATTATCTACTAGAGGGGTTAATGAAGTTCAAGGGGTTCCTAATGATCAAAAGGAGATTAGTAGTGCATTGTTAGAACTCACATCAGCTGTTAAGCAAATGGGTCTTCAGATTTCAAGTAAGAATTCAACTTCTTCAGCACCTCCACAATCAAATCAAATGGTGATGAGTGTATGTGGAATTTGTTCTAGCAAGGAACACACTTCAGATTTATGTCCCAACCTTCAACAAGATGAGTCAGTAGCAGCTTTGGTTAGGGGACAATTTCAAGCTAGGAACAACCCATATTCTCCTACTTACAACCCCGGGTGGAGGGATCATCCAAACTTGAATTATGGGAATTCTTTTTGCCAACAAGGCCCACCACAACAACAATCACAGCAACCCCAACAAATGTTTCAGCAGGGGCAGCAACAACCACAACAATCACAGCCACAACATCAACAATTTCAGCCCCTAAATCAGCAATTTCAGCCTCCAAATCAACCAATTCAGCAGCCATTTCAAGGGTTTCAACAAGGTTTTCAAGGGAATTTGAGTTATTCACAGCCATATCAACCTCCACAGCAACAAGTTCAACAATTACAACCTACTACCTCCTCATTTCAAGGTCAATCAAGGAATTATTCTAACCAAGGAGGCTATGGAAGCTCAAGTGGAGGAAATTTGTCCCAACAGAGGGTTGAGGATATGTTTCAACAGATGATGCAGCAACAACAAACTCAACAACAGCAGATACAACAAATGCTCCAACAACAACAACAACAACAACAACACACTCAATATCTTGAGAAACAAATTGGGCAAATGGCTAGTAACATAAATCAAAGCAAAGCTCAAGGATCAAGTCTACTACCTTCCCAAGCTGTTACTAACCCTAAGGGGAATGTTAGTGCAATTTATTTGAGAAGTGGGAAGGTTGCATCAACTCAAAATGACCCAAGAGCAGATTTTTCTGAAAACAGGGCAGCATCTTCATTTCCAGCCCAAATCAGTGCCGAAACCACTCCAATTTCAGTGGATACCACCCCTAGCTCGTGCCCAACTTCTTCATCTAGCAATCCTCCAATTTTGGTGGAAAACGAAGCACAAAACAGTGGCGAGACAGTTCCTACAGCAACTACGGAAAACAGGGCAGCAACAAAAAAATCAGCCCCACCCATTTTGATTCATGAGGAGGAAGTTCCTATTCCTTTGCCTTTTCCAAATGGGAGAACTCCAACCAGAAGACAAGGGGAAGAGGAGAAAGCAAAAGAGTACAACGAATTGGTAAAACTTTTTAGTAAAGTTGAAATTAATGTACCCTTGCTGACAATGATCAAACAGGTTCCTAAATATGCGAAATTTTTGAAAGATCTTTGTGTTAACAAGAGAAAGCTTAAGGAGAATGAAATGGTCAGCATGGGGAAGAATGTTTCATCACTCATCCATGCCATACCTCAGAAGTGTGAAGACCCTGGCATGTTCACTGTATCTTGTGAGATTGGAAGCACCACGCTACATGATGCTATGCTTGATTTAGGAGCTTCTATTAATGTCATGCCCAGGACAGTCTTCCAGATGCTTGGCATTGGACCTCTACAGCCCACTGGAATTATGATTCAGTTAGCAGACCGGAGTCAGACCCGCCCGGCAGGAGTCATTGAAGATGTGTTGGTTAAAGTGAAAGAATTGATTTTCCCTGCGGACTTCTACATCCTAGACATGGAGGGAGAGTACCTGGCACGTAGATCCCCACTTATCCTCGGAAGGCCTTTTCTGAAGACTGCAAGAACCAAAATTGATGTATATGCTGGCACCCTTTCGATGGAGGTGGGAGACACAGTAGTCCAGTTTAGCATTTTCGACGCCATGAAGGACCCTCAGGGAAATAGTTCTATTCTGAGCATAGACACCGTAGATGAGACTGCTGGGGCACCGTTCATTGCTGATGATGGTATTTTTGATATAGTGAGAGGAGAGTTAGTTTCAGAGGAGGATTCATCTGATTTTTCTTGTTTTGTATTTTGTGATGATATTGTTTTTGATAGCCCTATTCTTTTTAATAATGTTGTTGCAGAGATTACTCAGGAGGCATGCACAGGAGATTATTCTATAGGTGTAGGGGATTGCACAGAGCCCCAGGGACCACCACCATTTCCAGAAAATGTAGGGACTTGCATGTTTGGAGCAAGTACCCAAGGATCACCTTTTTCAGTTGATTATTCACCAGATTTTGAGCCAGAGATGGAGGTATTTCTTGTAGACCCAATAGACATTTTTCATCCCGATCAGGTAAGTATTTCTTCTTTTCCTTTAGAGAATTTCAGGGAGATGTCTAGATTTGCATGTGAAGAATGTTTTGATACATCATTTGTGAAGAATAATTGTGGAAATTCTTTAGAGGTGCCCAGACTTGATGTTATGCATTGTTATGATATTCTTGAGACAGATTATGCTAAAATTGATTTTGAAAAATTTTCAGAGCCTGAAATTGAAATTGTTTATTGTGAAGAATCTCTGGCTATCTCTTATGCTGAAATTGAATGTGACAAACTGTTAGAAGTGCCTGAGATTGATTTTATAGATTGTGAGATTTTTCTTGATATACCTCATGTAGAATATGCTTGTGAGAAATTCATTGAGGTACCCAAAATTGACTTTATTGGATGTGATGCATTTTTAGATACATGTTATGTAGAGATTGATGATATTGCATTTTTATCTTACCCTGCACGCTTGAGGAAGGTTTTACATGGTTTTGCAGGGTCCCAGAGGTTTCTTGAGTGGGTTCTACATCTAGACAGTCTTCAACCACCTGGAAGATTTTTCAAAAAGAATAAAGAGGGAGGAGATGAACTTGCTTTGACTTACATCACTCCACCTCGGAAGTGGTTATTGTACTTAAATCAACTTCGGCCACCTGGACATTTTATTGTGAAGAATAAGTGTGGGGGAGTGAAGCAAAATAAAATTGAGCAAATAAAGGAATTATTTTTAGCCACTCCTACTTCCCCACTACCGAGATGGAGATTATTCCTCGATAGACTCCGACCGCCAGAAATAAACGGGAGTTTATTTTTTTCTTGCATTTTCTTTCATTGCTATCTTCCTCTTTATGCTTGCTAGAAGTAGAATTTTTTTTTTAAATAAATTCTTGCTAATAAATGCTTGAATAGAGTAGAATTAATAAATAGGTATTATAAATGTCATTTTATGTCTTTTGGCACTTTTCCTTGATTAATAGGAATAAATGTATCCCTTTAGGTTATTTTCATAGCATTTTAGAGTCTTTTGAAAACAAATTAAATTTGGTTGTTAAAACTTAGGGTTTGAGCTCATGGATGAAATCTTGGATGCTTGAGTACTACTTGGCCATGGATTCTTGATTGAGGACTTGAGATGAATTATTTTTACCTAGTGAGGGTTAGCCTTATTGTTGTGACACATACATGTGATTGTACTCTAGAACTTGCTTAGGTTCTTTCAAAATCATATTTCAATGTTTAGATCACTTCTATAGATACTAATAAATTTGTTCACCTTTCCATGTCAATTTTTGGCAAAAATCATGCTCATTCTATTTTCTTTCCTTATTTCCTATTCCTAACCATGCTTTCTAGGGACTTGTTTGTTTGGAGATGTTCTTTGATGTTATTTTGCCCGAGACGGACAAAAGATTAAGTGTGGGGGAGTGATTAGTGTTTTGGAATGTATTTTCATCAAGGAAGCATTTCTTTTGAAAAAAAAAATTCTTCATGTGCCAAGTGGAGTTGAGTTTGGTATCAAGATCAAGCAAGGAGAAGTAGTGAAGGAAGACCACAATTGAGGCATCTAGATTCTTGCTCATTCTTTGTAATCAAGGGAAAACAGATGGCAAACAATGAAGAAGGAAAAAAATCTGCAGAAAAAAAAAAACAGAAAAATGGCACTAAATGGAAGGAAAAAAAAAAAGAAAACAAAATTTTGGAGACTAACTTGGGTTAGAGATGATGTGGATTAAGTATTGAGAAGTTGGGATCATGGAAGTTTAAATCAGCATCATTGTTTAAAGTCTGAATCGGAAAAAAAAAAGCTGGAAAATTGAAACAAATGCAGAAATGTTTGGTGCCAAAACAGGGAGAAGATTTTGTGCAGGTCTGAACTGATGCTGAACTGATTCGAATTGAAACCAAGGCAAAGGTGCTGTCAAGGATTAAAACAATAACTAGCAAGAACTCTGGAGAACAGGAAATTGGAGGGCAGCAAGTTGGGAAGCAGAAATGCAGCTATAAAAAAAAAAATGAAGAGCTGGAAATTAAAGGGAAAACACATTGATTCTTATTAGCAAATCGATTGAGATACAATCTGTTATCAATCAGCTTGTTGGAACTTCATTTGGTACAGATTCTGGAGTTGTAAAACTGTTAAGAGCTGAGAAAACTGATTGGGGGCAGCAAGCAGCAAGAAATTAAATGCAGAGTTAAAAAAAAACAAGTAGCAACCCATTTGAAGCTCATGGTAGTATTGGATTGAAACTGATTCTGATCAGGATTAGGAGAAGCTGATCACATCATCAATAAAATAAGGAGAAGCTACAGTAAAATCAGTGAGCTAGCAGCTAAAAAAAAAAGAGAAAAAGAAAAAAATTAGAAAAAAAAAAACAAAGAAGCAAGTTGGCACATCCATGAGTTTCGGCACAATGGATTAGTGAAGTAATTCTCATCCAAATTGAAGATTTGCTCATTTACATTTCGCATTCACTAGAGAGAAAGGAAAAGAAAAGAAAAATCAAAAAGAAGAAGAGAAGAGCAAAATTGGCACACAAGATGGAAAGTTGGCACAAAGTTGAGGAATTCTTCTCATACAATTTTGGAAGGGCATTGCAAAGTTTCATCCCACCACACTTTGGATTTCATTATATGGACTGAAAGGAGGGCAAAAATGCATCAAGAATATCCTTAAGCATTCAAGTCTTCCATTTCATCAAATTTGCTATTTTCATGTCTTCTATTTCAATTTTTACCATCTTCTATATCTTTTACTTTTGAATAAAACTTTTATAGATGTTGATTCTAATCTTGGATAATGGTAGAGAGTAGATAATAAGCAAGCCTATGGAAGTGCAAGAAGCATGAGTGTGTGAGTGAGCTCTATTTTCATCATGTACTTAGCACTTAGGAGGAGAGCCACCAAAATTACCTTGAAAGGCTTAGAGAGTGAAATTCATCTCAATGAATCATGAAGGTTGAATTTGTTAAGTTGTTGATTTAAGGACAGGATATTAGTCTATTGAGCTTAGATTTTTGAGAATTAACAACCCTAGGTAATTTCTTTTCAATTGCTTCTACTTATGTTTGGAAAAAAACTAGGGGATACATATTTAGTACTTTTCGCGAGACGCTCAAGCTTAAGTGTGGGGGAGTTGATAAGTGTCATTTTATTGATCATTTATATGTTTAAATCCTGTGTTTGACCCATATTTTACTTGTGTAATTATGGATTTACCCTAGGTTTTAGGATTTATACCCTTTTTGGACTTAATTGCAAATTTTGATATTTGGAGTTGTTTTGCTACTAAATTTTTGATCAACTTTTGCAGGCTCGGAAGGATCATGACCTAGGTATGTTGGGTCAAGGCTGAGTCAAAAGTGGCCAGATCAAAGGAATCAAGCGTCGACTCATTTGGACCGTCCGATGCAAGAACGGTTAGATCTAGACCATCTGAGAACTTCTGATCGATCCGAGCTGGGGTTAAGGCTAATCGAAGCGATCAGATCAAGATCTGAGAGTTTCAGCCCAATCGGAGATCATCTAGCCGTTGGATTATGATTAGAGTAATCTAGAACGTCCATTCAAATATCAGTTGATCTGAGCCATCCGCTACAGATTCTGGCAGATCCGAGCTACCACGAGGATGATCCTGACCTCTGATCAAGATCTGGAAATTTTGAATCAAATCGGAAGAGGATCCACCGTTGGATGAAGCGGGATGAATCTCAGCCGTCCATTAATTACCTACTTAAACTGCCTTCAGATCTGATTTTTGCTCTGTCGCGTCTTCGCAGCTCAGCTTTCTTCTTCTCCGTTTCTACTTCAATTCTTTGGCGATTTCTTCCATTTTGAAGGCGTGACCACTTCGAATCGTTCTGGGATCAAGATCAGATCGTCGGAATGCTGTTTCTGTGAAGATTTCAGCTCCAACTTGCTCAAAAACAGAGATGAATGAGGGTTTCTTCAGATCTGTTCATTTGGTCAATTTGATTTCGTTTGGTGCCACTTCCATCCATCTGAGCTAGTTGAGGGGTTCTCGGCTGAGCTTGATCATATTCAAATCATCATCATCAATCTACAAAGCGAGATCGAAGAGATCGAATGGTTTTTCCAACTTGAGCAGAATTGCGGCAGATTCGATACATCGACAGATTTTTCTGATGATTGCGAGTTGAAGGGGTTCTTGGCTTGCCCTTGCGTGACGAACAAGGTGGTCTTGATACAAGGAATGGTCGAGGCTTAGTTTTTTACTGTTTTTCTTGATGTTATAGCTGTAATCTCAATTCCTGTAATTCAATTCTGTTTTGTTTCTGTTTTCTTTTTCGTATCAGTACTTCAGTTGTAGTTTCTGAGTTTTTCCAGCTGTAATTAGGTTTCCATCTGCAAGTAGATCAGTTAGTACGCTTATTCAGTGAACAATAGGTTTAAATTTCAGCTCAATTCTTGATTTACTGTTGCGTATCAGTTGTCCAGCAAGTGTATCAATGACTGTTCAGCAAAATTCAGTTTAGATGTGAAGTCTGAATGTCTATTCATTTTACATCTGTTGTGCGAAATTTAATTGATTCAAGTTGTTTTTACTTGAGTCTAATTTCTGAGTCTCTGTCCAGCTTAGTGTTATTCATATCAGTCCAAGTTCAGTCCAAGTTAGGTAGCTGAATTTGATATCCTATTGCGTGCCAGTTTATTCTGTGGATCAGTTTATTTTGTATCAGTTTAATGTGTTTTTGCATATCAGTTGGAAATTGTTAGGTCAAGCTCTCAATTTGTCATTGCATCATTGCTTTCAATTGTTTAATTCCTGTATTTTCATTTCTGCTTTCGATTATTGCTACTTTTCAGCTGATTTGTTTCATTCTTTTGCATTTAGGCCACACTCTTTAGCTGCTGAATTTTATTTCTGTGCTCAGCTTACATTCTTGTACTCCAATCTGCTCAGTACTTACTTCATTAATGCTTGTTTCATTTACCCAGGAGATCATTTCCGAATAGATTGGTTTTCCATACATATTTGTTCAGCTAGCAGGCTTTACCTACAGAATTGATCTACCTAGGTTTCAATCCAAATTCAGTTAATTTTCTAAGCAGTTTGAATTGCTTTGGTTGTCAGATTCATTTCCGAATTCAGCTACTTACATTAGTTAAAGAAATTTGGAATTAGTTGAGTTTATTAGTAGCTATTGTTTGTTAAGTTCATTTAGTTAAGTTCACTCTTTCTACATTGTATTTTCATTTCTCATTACCAAACAAAACCCATTTCTTATTTGAAACCCAAAAACATTGACGACACATAAACACGAGCACAAACCGAACAACTTGAACTAGCCCTTGGAAAAATACGACCTGTGGCCCCTTTACTACGCTTTTGTTCTTGATTGCAAAAAGGGTTTCCAGCTTTCATCTATAAATATCTAAATTTGAGACCCACATTCGTGACAGTCATTTTGGGTCCTCCTAGATTATTCTCAATCATAGTTAGAAGCAATTGAAAGGAAATTACCTAGGGTTGTCAATTCTCAAAAATCTAAACTCAATAGACTAGAATCTTGTCCTTAATCAACAACTTAGTATACATCATCCTTTATGACTAATTGAGATGAATTAAACTCACAAAACCTCTTAAGGGAATATTAAGTGACTCTCTTCCTAAGTTCTAAGTTTTGATGAAAGTGGAGCTCACTCAAACACAATCATGGTTCTTGCACTACCATAAGCTTGCTTATGCTCTACTCTCCACCATCATTCTTGATTTGGATCTATACCTACAAAAGCTTATTCAAACAAGTTTAGGAAATATGGAATGATAAAATGAAATAGAAGTTTAGTAAATGGAAAAGTTAAAGAAGTGGAAGACTTGGATACTAAAAAATGTAACTAAATAAACTTTGCCCCTTTGATGGTCCTCTCAATGAAATCAAAGCTAAGGTGAGTAGGAATCAGCTGATTTGGATGAAAACATTACTGAATTCAGTGTTCTATTCTGTGCCAACTCTGCTGATCGGTCAAGAGACCGATCAGTCATTGGTCTGATCGTTCTGGGGACCTACTGATCGTTCTGAACTGCTGCTGATCGGTCTGAGTGACTGATCAGTCACCTCCCTGATCGGTCTAGAGACCGATCAGGGTCTGATCAGAAGCTAAACTGAATAGAATCCTGAAACTGTTTCTACCGAGATTTTTGAAAATGAGCTAGCTCTTAAATTCAACTATCAATTTGTTCACATCTTAACATTCAGATATCCAACCCAGCTCTTGACTTCCATTTCATGCTTCTTTTTTTTCTTTTTTTCCCTCTTTTCTTCCTTTCTTTTTTTTCTATTGTTCTGTTTCTGCATCCAAATTTTTCTTTTCTTCTTCTTACAGTGGCTAGCTGAGCTTTCTGATTTCCAGCATGAATTTTACAGCTTCAATTCAGCCAATTCATAGATATTTGGACTGCTTCTTAGATTGCATAGCTAAGTCTGGTATGGATGAGCTCAAAATTTTGATACAAACTTCATTGTAGCTATTTTCTGACGATACATTTTGTTGGATCGAGAGAAAATGATAGAGGGGGGTGAATATCGTAATACGTTTTGGATTGTAAGATAGAGAATGCATAGCGGAAATTAAAATAAACAACACACAAACACCAAGATTTTACTTGGTTCGGAGTCGCGGTCGACTCCTACTTCAAGGCCCACGGTCGTTGACCGTTTACTGCGGGCAATTCTATATGCGCAAAACAGTTTACAGAAAGATGTTACAAGAGTAGTACAGTAAACTAAAAAATAGCTCTTCGTTACCGACGTCCGGTGTGGATTGTATTTTGGAGTAGGGGGACGTCGTCGGCGCTTGTATCTCGAGTTGGGAGGTTTCCGGAGCAGAGTGCTGGAGCAGAAGAGCGTAATAGCATTGGAAGAAGTTGTTGTACGAAGCCTTGGGGTCGAGGGGCTTTTTATAGCCTCTCGGAGCGCCCTGAACGTTGGGGGCGCCCCCCCCCCCCCCCACGTGTCACCCGATCCGAGTAACTCTCGGTCAGCCTTAATCCACTCGAATAGGGCTGAGGGTTGACTGTGGGGGCGCCCGGGACGCTGGAGGCGCCTGGTTGACTCTTTCAGCGGGCTTCTCGGCTGGATGATCTTTATCCGCTTGGTTGGCTCAAGCCCGGGGCGCCCGGGATGCAGGGGGCGCCCGGGACGCTGGGGGCGCCCCGCCCAGTGAGCTACCGAAGCGTTACTTGCTCAACTCTTGTTTGCCTTCACCTTGGGGGCACCCGGGACACTGGGGTGCCCTGCTCAGCTGCTGCCTCTCTCCTTTGAGGCGTTCTGAGCTGCAGACACACATTCCTTTGGTCCTACATCCAGGGTTAGTCCAAAACAACACAAAGCAAGTATGTTAGTGAGTTTTACAACCGTAGATGTCTTGGTTCTGACTTTGGGTCTCCAAAATGGAACCCTAGGTCAAACCGACGCCTACTGTTCCCTCGACGGGGAACGCGTCCTCACCTACTCCTCTCAGGAGAATTTACCTGATGCCAACCGGCTCCTCTGGTTGGACTTTTGCCCAGCAGTCCTTCACCAGGTGCCTAGATGTCCTTCGCCAGGTCTTTAGTTCTAGGCAGTCCTTCGCCTGGTGCCCAGCAGTCCTTCGCTAGGTCTTCAGTTCCGGGCAGTCCTTCGCCTGGTGCCCAGCAGTCCTTCGCCAGGTCTTCAATCCCAGGCAGTCCTTCGCCTGGTGCCCAGCAGTCCTTCGCCAGGTCTTTAACTCCTAGCAGCCCTTCGCTAGGTGCCTAGCAGCCCTTCGCTGGGTCTTAGGGTTATGATGCCTAGCAGTCCTTCGCTAGGTGCCTAGCAGTCCTTCGCTAGGACCTTAATATGCACACTCAAGTTGTATGTTAGAAAAACAAAACATCTTAACTTTTGAACCCTTTGCCATTGATCAAAACATTGGTTCGACTTGGGTGTTGTCTGCACCAACAATCTCCCCTTTTTGATTTATGGCAACCCGGTTTAAAAAGTTAAGTTAATCATAACAGATGAAGTGAATTTTTTGGTTTCCTCCCCCTGGAAGGAGTCTCCCCCTAGGTTTTTCAAAAGTTCGTGGGGTTTCTAAGTTTAAAGATGGAATTACTTTTTCAAACGCTTGGAACAATTTTCAAAAGAAACATATTAAAAAAATTGGTTGTGCATTTTTTAAGATTTACACTTTGAGAAATTTCAAGTCAGTAGAAAAGAAGCATCTTCTGAAGTTTTAAATTCTTAGAACCATAGCTTAAGTTTAAGATAAGTACTTAGCAAAATTTACAACTGCTTAAGTTTTAAGTACTTAAAAAAAACTTTTTGAAACACAGCTTGATTTTAAGTGTTTAAAAAGATTTTTGAAAATTACTTTAGTTTAAGTACTTTGAAAGCAGCTTTAAGTTTTTAAGTACAAAAAAATGAAAGCAGCTTTAAGTTTTAAGTACCAAAAAAAAATTTGAAAGCAGCTTAAAGTTTTAAGTACCAAAAAATTTGAAAGCAGCTTTAAAGTTTTAAGTACCAAAAAAATTTGAAAGCGGCTTAACTTGGAGAAAGCCTTAGTACTTTTGAAACCACATAAATTAAGTACTTTTTGAAGAAAGGATAAAGTTTTGAAATTTTGAATTTTGAAAAATTTTATCGCTTCTCTCCTTTCCTATCTCTCCCCCTTTGCCATATATCAAAAAATTAAGTAATATAGCAGAAAGAAAATAAATAAATTGCATAAATAAATTGTAAAAAAGGAATTAATGTGCTGTACTGAACCAATACAAGATAAACTGAATCAAACCAATTTAAATCATCTCTGTAGGGACCTGTCTAACCCAATTAGTTACTTACTAACTGTTATAAACAGTAGTTTTCGGTAGGGTTAGTCGAGTTAAGTGTTCTGTTCAAGTTAAATTTTCTAAACTTGACACTTAACTTGATTACTGTTTAAGTTGTATTTAGTGCCCCAATTACTGTAGATGCACTGACTTAAAGCATCTTGAATTAAGGCAAAGACCTAAGCATCTTAACCCATTCTAGGTTATCAATCAACAGTACCCTAAGGTGCTTGTGAGATGCTGGCTTCTAAATCTATAGGTGCATGCAGTTCTAGGGTTAGGGCCTAGGCTAAGTCCATTTGCGAAAAAGCCCTAGTTTTGAAGGGGATAGTTTTAAAATAAAACTAAGTCAAAAAAATTTCCAAACTAAGTAAAAGTTGATTTTGAAATCAAGTAAATCAATTTTTAAAATTCTTTTAAAAGTTGATTTTTCAAATCAAATAAAGCAGTAAGAAAACCAAAAGTAGAGTAAACCTATTCTACCAAGCATAATCCTAACTGCCTTCTTAATGAGCTGAACTCAGACTCAGGTAGGGGTTTAGTGAATATGTCGGCTAAGTTGGATTTAGAGTCTATATGCTTAAGGACTATTTCACCCCTGGCTATATGATCTCTTACAAAGTGGTGTTTAACTTCTATGTGTTTAATTCTGGAGTGTTGGATTGGATTTTTAGTTAGATTAATTGAGCTTATATTATCAATGAAGACTTGGATTTGATTTTAGTCAAGTTGGAAGTCTTTAAGAGTGTGCATCATCCATAAGAGTTGTGCTACACACTCTCCTAAAGCAACATACTCAGCTTCAGTTGTGGACAAAGCTACACAGTGTTGCTTTCTGCTGTACCAACTTACTAGACTGTTTCCTAAGAGTTGGCAGCTTCCGCTTGTATTTTTTCTATCTAGCTTACAACCAGCATAGTCAGAGTCTGAATATCCTGATAGTTTAAAAGTTGAGGTCCTAGGATACCAGATCCCTATATTTAGGGTGCCCTTAATATATCTTAATATTCTTTTTAGGGCCGCTATGTGTGTTTTCTTAGCACAGGTTTGGTATCTAGCACACATTCCTACCGAAAAAAGGATATCAGGTCTGCTGGCTGTAAGGTATAGTAGACTTTCAATCATACTCCTATAAAGTTTAAGGTCTACTGGTTTTCCATCAGGGTCACTATCTATTTTTATATTAGTGGTCATAGGAGTACTTATGCTTTTAGAATTATCCATTTTAAATTTCTTTATTAACTCTTTAGCATATTTGGATTGATGGGCATAGTTCCCATCCCTAGTTTGTTTAATTTGTAACCCTAAGAAAAAGTTGAGCTCACCAACTAAGCTCATTTCAAATTTATTTTCCATTATTTTAACAAATTCTTTTAAAAAATTAGAGTTGGTGGACCCAAAGATTATGTCATCGACGTAGATTTGGGCAATAAAGATTTCTTTTTCTAAAGTTTTAATAAATAGGGTTGAATCGATTTGTCCTTGTTTAAATTCTTTAGAAATTAGGTAAGTGGATAAGCGTTCATACCAGGCCCTAGGTGCTTGTTTTAGTCCATAAAGTGCTTTGGTAAGTTTGTAAACATGGTCAGGTCTTTCTAGGTCCTCAAAGCCGGGGGGTTGTCCTACATAGACTTCCTCCTTAATGAATCCATTTAGAAATGCTGACTTTACATCCATTTGGTATAGTTTAAATCCTTTATGGGATGCAAAGGCTAATAACATCCTAATGGACTCAAGTCAAGCTACCGGGGCATAGGTTTCATCATAGTCTAATCCTTCTACTTGGCTGAATCCTTTCGCTACTAAGCTGGCTTTATTTCTGACTATCTCTCCTTGATCATTTAACTTATTTCTAAAAACCCACTTAGTGTCAATGACGGATTTGCCCTCAGGTTTAGGTACTAGTTCCCAGACTTGGTTCCTCTCAAATTGGGCTAACTCTTCTTGTATAGCTATGATCCAATCAGGATCAGGTAGGGCTTCTTCTATAGTCTTAGGTTCTATTTTTGAAATCATTGCTATCTGACTAAGGTTTCTGTAGGAAGACCTAGTTTTGACTCCTAGAGTTGGATCACCCACAATTTGATCGGTTGGGTGACTGAGTCTGGATTTCTTGGTTTTTCTGGAACTTGGTTCAGCCTCAGGTCCGGCTGGTCGGTTTGGTTCACTATTTGATTCAACTATTTGAGTTGGTTCAATTATTGGTTCCATAGTTGATTCAATTGATTCATTAGTTGGTTCAATAGTTAGTTCATTTATGGGTTCAACTAACGATTCAACAGCTTGTTCATTATCTTCTTGATCAGTACTTGATGAAGTTTGATTTGGATTATCAGGTTTTGAGTTAATTTCTTCATCAAATATTAAATTAGTTGTTTCTTCGATTTTCTTAGTTTGTTTGTTGTAAACCCTATAGGCTCTACTTATGGTTGAATATCCTAGGAAGATGCCTGGGGTTGACTTAGACTGGAATTTTCCTAGATAGTCTTTGGTGTTTAAGATATGGACTTTGCATCCAAAGACCCTTAGGTAGTGTAGATTTGGGAGTCTATGATAGTATAATTCATAGGGTGTTTTGTTGTGTCGCTTGTTAATCAGGACCTTATTTTGAATGTAGCAAGCCGTACTAACTGCTTCTGCCCAATATTGATTGACTAGGTTGAATTCGTTGAGCATAGCCCTAGCGGCTTCTTGTAGGGTTCTATTTCTTCTTTCGACTATCCCATTTTGCTGGGGGGTTCTAGGATACGAAAATTCATGTATGTACCTATTTACCTTACAGAATTCCTCGAACTGTTGATTTTCAAACTCCCCCCCCCCCCCGTGGTCACTCCTAAGTCTTCAATTAACTTACAAAATTCATTGAATAGGTTTAGGGTTTCATCTTTGGTCTTTAGAAACCTAACCCAGGTAAACCTGGAGTAATCATCAACTATTACTAAGCAGTACCGATTTCCGCTTAGTGACTTGGCTCCATGTGAATCAAATAGGGCAAGGTGCAGGAGCTCAAGTGTGGTTTGAGTTTGATCCGATTGGATTAGTTTGTGACTAGACCTGGTTTGTTTACCTTGATTACATGATTCACATATTAAGTTTTCATGATTTTTAATTTTAGGGATACCTTTAATTAGGCCGAGTTGGGTGACTTTTGAAATAACTCTCAGATTAGTGTGACCTAATCTCCTATGCCAAAGGTTTGATTGTTCTAACTGAGTTAACATACATTTAGGTACTAGGGGTAGGTTTATAGTGTAAACATTATTTTTCCTAGTGCCTTTAAGCATGGTTTCTGAGTCTTGCAGGTTTCTAATCAGGCAGTTAGAATTATTGAAGGTAACTACATAACCAGAATCACACAACTGACTTATGCTAAGCAAGTTAAAATTAAAATTTTCAACCAAAAGTACTTTCTTAATAACAAAGTCAGATTTAAGTTCAATATTACCTGACCCAATTACCTTGAGTGTAGCATTGTTGCCAAATGCTACTGAGCCTAGGTTTTTGAACTTGAGTTTGGTGAATTTCAATTTATCTCCAGTCATGTGTCTGGAGCAACCGCTATCCAACATCCATTGGTCCAAATCTTTATGTTCCTACACATAAAGAGTTTTGTTGATTTGGATCCAATTAGAATTAGGAATAGCCTAAATTGATTTTCACAGCCTAGTCTTTGTCACCCAATTTAGGGTTATCAATCACGTTAGCCTTATAGTTTTTGTGAGACGGGTTTTGGTAGAAAGAGTTATTTTGAAAAATTATGATATATTTTGAAAAATTTAATTTAATTTTAAAAATGGTTGATTTTGAGTTTGTTAAAAAAAATGTTTGAATCTACAATCAACTGAAAATTTGTGTTAGATTCGAATTTGACAAATAATAGTTTGAATTTGAATTTCAAAAATTGGCTTCCAGGTCTTGGCGAGGCACTAGGCCTTCTTTGGTCGTAGCCTTATTGGATCATCAACTCTTTCCTTGACAAAGCCTTTTAATGAAATTTCATTTTCAAAACTATTTCTTGAAAAATTCTGGTCTAACTAGCTTGGGTCTTGGATCGGTAGCTTCGGCTAGTTTCACCAGTCTAAAGAGACCAAGTAGAGTATACTTGACCTTATTAGAATTGGCTTCCCTAACGTACTATCATCTCACCGCCACCCAATACTATGTTGTTCAAATTTCAGTTAAGTTGGTTCAGTCCTTAAACTAACCATTCCTAAATCTAAACATGGTAAATTGCTGAAATTAAATAAACACGCAATCATGCAATTTTCAAACAAAGATTGAATTTTATCTAACAATAAATATTATTTTTAATTTGGCTCCCCCTGGACTAAAGCCACGATAATGGTTTGGCATAATGTGAATCTTGTCCTTGGGGATCCAATACTGATTTGATCCAGTTTGTTTGCTCAGGCACAGTTTGGGTACCCATGCCTGAACTTTAGGTCTGGACTAGTTCAGTACAGCATAGTAGGATCTTTGTCTAGATTTGGTTCTATAGCCTAGTCCGGATCGATTTAGAACTGACTTCTGTTTCCCAAGAATCATGTCAAGACCCTTGGAACCAGAAGTGAATCGTTCTAAAACTGATCTAAGATCCTTAACTTGAGTTTTCAAGGAGGAGTTCTCTTTCTCAAATTTTCAACTTGAGTAGAGGTTCCTTCTTGAACCTTCTCAGTTAAGGATCGAGAGTCAGCTCTCTCTTTCAAGAGTTTTACTTCCTGTCGAAGAGATTCGACTCGGAGTTTAGCTTTCGCCAAATCTCGAAAAAGATAGGAAATTAACTCATTTAATTGAATTCTTGAAAATCCACTTACAGTTATCTCGCCGTCCTCTGAGAATGTAAGTTTGTCGTCGTCCGGCTCCGACTCTGACTCGGTTTCGATTTCTTCTGAGGTGGTTAGGGCTAGCAGGTTCGACTGTGGGACCTCTTCTTCTTCTTCAGAGGAGGACTCGTCCCAGGTTGCTTGAAGTGCCTTCTTCCTTCTAGTCTTCTTGGTCTCCTTTAGGTTCGGACACTCCGTCTTGTAGTGACCCTTCTTCTTGCACTCGTAGCAGGTCACGTTTGGTTTGTTCTTGTCATTTGAGGGTTCAACCGGTTCTTCCTTTCTTCGGCTGGCTTTTCTTCTGTTGGTCTGGTTCTTCAGTTCTTTGTAGTAGTCTCGGGCTAGCCGAACCAGCTTCGGTCGATTTCCCTCGGTGTCTTCTGAGTCTGAGTCTGAATCATACTCGGGTGTAGGTTGAGGCTTTTTCTTGGTTGTCTTTCCAGCTTTACCTGCAAAAAAAGCGATGCCTTTCTCGGCCAGATTGTAGTTAGTCTGCTCATGCAACTCTAATTCAGAAAATAGTTCATCTAACTTTATTTTTGAAAGGTCCCTTGAAACCTTGTATGCATCTACCATAGATGCCCACAAGGTGTTTCTCGGGCAAGCGTTGAGAGCGTACCTTATCAAGTCACGATTTTCTACCTTGTGACCGATTGTGTGTAGTCCGTTCATTAACTCTTGAATTCTGGCATGGAGCTGGGCTGCTGTTTCGTTGTCATTCATCTTGATCGTGTACAGCTTGTTCAGGAGGAGATCTCTCTTGCTGATTCGAGTGTCGGAAGTTCCTTCGTGCAGCTCAATCAGCTTGCCACATAGCTCCTTGGCACTGTTGAATGGTCCTACCCGATTCAACTCTTCCTTGGTCAGGTCGCATTGAAGGGTCTGGGTCGCTTTCGCATCAGCTTCAATTCTTCTTTTCAGAGCGGTATCCCACTCAGTGTACGGCTGTGGTACTCCTTCAACGTTCTTTGGAATCTCCAGCCCAGACTGGATGATTATCCACATGTCCACCTGAGTTTTCAGGTGGACCTCCATTCGACTTTTCCAGTAGGAAAAGTCTTCTCCACTGAAAAGTGGAGGTCTAGCTGTGCTGAATCCTTCTTGCATGGCCATTTAACTGAAACTAAAAGGAAAAAAGGATAGAGATATCCCAAGACTTGGTCTTGGATTAGTAGTGCGGGAAGAAAAAAATATTTGTCGAGGGGTGTTGCACCAACCTCGATTAACGAGAAAAATTTCGAACGAAAGACAAAAAAAAATTTGAAAAAATCCGAAAAATTCTCAAATTGGTGGTTGCACAAAATTTGAGCTTCCCCGCTCTGATACCACTTGTTGGATCAAGAGAAAACGATAGAGGGGGTGAATATCGTAAAACGTTTCGGATTGTAAGATAGAGAATGCACAGCGGAAATTAAAATAAACAACACGCAAACACCAAGATCTTACTTGGTTCGGAGTCGCGGCCGGCTCCTACTCCAAGGCCCACGGTCGTTGACCGTTTACTGCAAGTAATTCTATATGCGCAAAACAGTTTACAGAAAGATGTTACAAGAGTAGTACAGTAAACTAAAAAACAGCTCTTCGTTACCGACGTCCGGTGTGGATTGTATTTTGGAGCAGGGGGACGTCGTCAGCGCTTGTATCTCTAGTTGGTGTTGGGACCGGGTGCATGTTGACATGGATACGGGTTCGTAATTTTAAAAATTTAATTACGTGCAGCGGAAGGCTTAGCATAAATAATTTCTCAAATTATTTTAACCACGTACCTAGCATGCAACCTTATGTTGTGGAGACATGATCATACATTTAAAATTTTGCAGAAACGTAAACTAATTTACTTTGTTA
>JAGFNQ010001786.1:929198-1122842 GCA_024364735.1 Boesenbergia rotunda | reverse complement strand
AAGGGTGAGCGTCGTCAGGCGTCGCTCGCCCTGACACGAACGTATGTGGTCGTAGTACGGGGGGTTAGGGTATGACAGGGAGATCGTGGCGTCAGCGAGATACTCGCGATTCGAGCCAGAATGGTACCAGACCTGCGCCGACCCCATACTTCTTCTGCTAGTCTTGTGTCAGGAAGTGGTTGTTCGGATAAGTCATGACAAGAACCTTAAACGACTTGGCTTCCTGAGTTAAGGAAGGCTTCCCGAGTGAAGGTATGCTTCCTGAGTCGTGGTGAGCGTGGTTCGGGATGTACGTCCGAACTCAGCCGACTCGGGGATAGTTTGGTCAACGACCGAGTGCTCTTCTAGCTCGGGGTGCTCCTAACTCAGGGATCTCATGATATGGTGGTACTCTGAGTGAAGACTTCTCTGGCTCGAGAGGACCCCAGGAGCGTGGGTCGCCACGCGCTTGGTTGGGCCCCGAGCCGAGAAGTGCGCGGGGGCATGCCCACTTACGACTTGTACGAAGATGAGAATTTGGACTATCGGTCGGATTGTACCCAGGGAGCGTGGGCCGCCACACATCCGACTAGGCACCGAGCGGGGAGGTGCATGGGAGCAGATCCGCCTATAACTTCAGGATACCTTGAGTTGAGACTCCCCCGACTCGGGAGTGTTAAAGCTTAGGAATATTGCGAGTCGGAGCTTCCCCAACTCGGGACTCTCCTGATTAGGGACTCCCCTGCACGGGACTTCCTGGGCTCGGGGGCCTTCGGGGCTTCTGGCTCTCTTTGCCATGATCAGGACCAATGTTTTCTCGTGTTTGGGGGAAATAGGTTACTCCGCCCGTACAGGCCCTATATTCAACGGGCTCCTAGGGCCCGTAAACCTATCTCCTCCTGACGAGTCTTCAAGCTGCCCTGCCAAGCTACACACAAATTGGCTCGGGATCAACGACTACTATAACTGATACAACTATACAATGGTTTAATTATAATAGCTACTATGTAATAGCTATTGGTTAATTGCAACTTCAATACGCTTACTATTTATGATTTATATAAAAAATATAAGCAGGATAATAATGAAAAGAGGATAATTAAGAAATTATACATATAAGATATAGAACATATTTTTTTTAATAAAAATCAATATTACAAAAATAAAGATATTAATACTATAAAGTCATTAAATTGTATAAAAATTATTAGATAATTACTACAATTATTATACAGTTGTTTACTAGCTACTTCACTAATTTTAAATTATTTTTGTCCATATTCAATTAGTTTTATTTAAGTTTAATTAAACAAAGTTAGTGGTTATAATAATAAGAAAATAAAGGTACGTACGTATTTTCCTGATATTATAGTAGTCGTTAATTATTTTTTTTTTTATGAAAGTAACTATTAAATACTTAAGTGTTACTATAATTTTAAGTTTTTAAAAATTATATTTAAGTGATTTTAATTAAGATTAAATAATTTTGAATTGGCACGGCGTTGTTTTATTTTTTTTTTAAATTAATGAGTGTTCTATTTGATAATTTGAAGGAGATTTCGATATATAGATGAGAGAAATAATTAAAAGTTAATGGGGAATTTAATACACAGGGGAAGCAGAGTACTGAAGGGACCCGGCCACCGCCACCGGCCGCTCCAGGACCACCCCAGCTGGCTACTTTCTCCTGGATGCCGACGAGGTCAAGGTGGCCGCCGCCGACAGCCCCGAGCGCTCGAATCCGGCAGAGCTCCTTGGCGGTCTGGCACGTTGAGGACCCAATGGCGAAGACAGGATGATACTAGTGGCGCCGGCGGTGGCGAAGTTGGCGGCGGAGAGCGAGGACAAGGCCAAGGTGGCAGGGAAGATCTTGGTGCTTTAGTTGACAATTAAGCACCTAAAATTTTCAAATATTTAAATCGCCCACCCCGGGAAATTTAAAATTTTAATTAAAATGATATCTTTTGTCACTGTTCAGTTGTGTATGTGTATCCTCGTACGTTATCTCGATATTCTATCTAAATTATAAAACAGTTGGGTATATTATAATGAAAAATGATAGGTTTAAGGAAAAGATTTAAAGAAAATCTTAAGAAATAATGTGGCATCGTAATTATAGTGATTTCTAATGAGCTCACTGTACCCCTCAGGGTATATTTTGATTCAGGGCGGCGACCGGAGGTCGTCGATGGTGTCCGGATGGCAATCGGACGTGTAGATGTTGACTGTCATGTTATTTCTTGAAGTTTTCCTTGAGCGCATCATTGCTCAAAGAGTAAATAAATACATAAAAACATACAGAAATCAATGATATTATTTGTTCCTTCTTGTCAGGTCTGGATATCAGCCCAATCAAATGAGATCGATCTTATGCGGTACCATCAAATGGATTGGCATTTGAGTAGAAACACCAACCTATATCACTATCAAACACAATCACAAACATGATACAATCAGAAACACAATCACATCAGTAAATCTCTCACTTTGGTCTCTCACACTGATGCACACTATCTTCTTCCTAGTGATCGCATCAGTCGTGGCTTCTCATCATCTCCATGATAGAAGAAAAAAATATGGAGAAGAGTTGCACTTTTGTGAAAGAGAATAGAATAAAAAAAACAACTCAACTTGATTTCATTCATCAAACGGTTACATATTTGCAACCTTATTAGATAAATATCAATTCCTCATATACTGAATCTGGACATTTTTATTTTACTATGAAACTTCATCCTTATTAACAATTGCTACCTCATCAAATTCTATCTCTATCAACGTATTCCATTTTATCTCTATTTACTCACTAATATTCTATCCACAATGAAGATTAATCTCCAACACCCTTCTTAAACTTGATTTTGTAACTCTAAACAAATTTCGCATCTTGATAAAGTCTTCAAATTTGAGTAGCTTAGTAAAGATATTAGCAACTTCTCCTTTGACATTTTTCTTTATGTTGTACACCCATTTTACACCAATCACCTTATGTCCTTTAAGAAGTAGAGTTAACTCTCATATACCATTCTTTTGGATCGCCTTGATTTCTACATTGATCGCATCTTTTCACTTGTTACTCTTTATGGTTTCTTGGAATCCATAGGATTACAATTGACAAAGAGACAAAATGGAGTAAGATTATCTTGATTTTTTGTTACCTCATAAAGGTCACGTAAGCTCCTAAAGCGTGGTACTCTTTTACTTGAATTTTCACTTGAAGTTGATGTAGATGAATTTTCTTGAGTACTTGATGCTAGTGTTACTAGTGGAGTAGTAGACTCCTCTTTTGTTTACTCCACCCTTGGTTGCTCCACGTCTTCTTCTTCAAAGTACGAGAAGAAGTTGTAATCTTCATTTGAAGATTCCCAATTACATTATTCTTCTTCATCAAATACAACATCCTAACTGATGATTATCTTCTCAGCATCTAGATTGTATAGCTTATACCCTTTTGAGTTAGTATTATAACCAATAAAAATAAACTTCTTACTTTTATTATCCAATCCACTTCTTGCTTTGTCAGACACATGAACATGAGCTATACTCCCAAAAACTTTTCAATGGAAAATCCAAGGCTTCCTTCCACTTCATGCTTCTAGTGGTGTCTTGCCGTATACACTCCTTGTTGGTGACCAGTTAGATAAGTATAGTGCACATGCAACCGCTTCTGCCCAAAGTTCCTTTGGTAGCCTCTTGCTTTTGATCGAGAATGCTCCTTGTCATGTCGAGAATGGTTCGATTCTTTCTTTCCGTCACTCTATTTTGTTGAGGGGATCTTTAGACTATCAATGGTCATTGTATTCTGCTAGCTTCACAAAATTCTTAAAATTCTTTTGGGATAAATTCTCCTCCTCGATCAGATCGCATAACTTTTATCTCAAGATCACTCTCTTTATCTACAGTAGCTTTAAATTTCTTGAATATGCTAAAGACCTCCAATTTTTTTCTTCAAGAAATACACCTAAGTTTTCGAGAAAAATCATCTATGAAAAGAATGAAATAATTACTCTTACCAAGTGAACTTAGCTTTTTCGGACCGTAAACATCTGTGTGTATAAGTTCAAGCGGCTTTTGGGCTCTTGAACTTGACTCCTTTGAAAAACCTTTTCTAAATTGCTTCCCGAGTAGACATATTTATTTTACTACGAAACTTTATCCTTATCAATAATTGTCACCTCATCTTTCCTTTATTTGCGACCTTATCAAATTTTATCTCTATCCACTAATTCTATTTTATCTCTATCTACTAACTAATATTCTATCCACAATTAAGTTTAATCTCCAACAACCCTATTAAACTTGATTTTGCAACTCCAAGCAAATTCCACATCTTGATGAAATTTTGAGTGACTTGGTAAAGATATTAGCAACTTCTCCGATGACATTTTTTCTTTATGTTGTGCACCCATTTTACACCAATCGTCTTATGTCCTTCAGGAAGTAGAGTTAACTCCTATGTACCATTTTTCTCGATAATCTTGATTTCTTTATCCATCACATCTTTCCACTTTTTGTTCTTTATAGTTTCCTAGAAATATATAGGCTCACAATCGGTTAAGAGACAAAATAGAGTAAAATTATCTTGATTTTTAGTTACCTCATAAAGGTCTTGAAAGCTTCTAAAGTATGATACTCTTTCACTTGAATTTTCACTTGAAGTTGATGCAAATGAATTTTGACGTTGTGTTAACTACTCAATGACTAGCTGTTACAACATGTATAATCAGAGATAAAGTTGTAGTAGCTACTAGTGGAGTAGATAGTTCTAATAATATTGTTCTAACAATGTGAGAATATGTCTCTTATGTATAACATTGGAATAGCTGCTACCCACGGGAACTCTCGAGTAGCTGCTACACCTTGTAGCGACTAGACTAGAGTTATATCAATTACCTGACATTAGGTGTCACCTTATCGCCAATAGTTGTTGCAACGTCAAAGTATATTTAATTTTGTAACAGGTACAGGATAGAAACTTCTACAACATCAAATGGAAAGTTGATGTCTCCACATTATAGCAACTAGTCGACAGTAGATGATTCACATTGTAGCAGCTACCTAATAATGCAAAAGCAGCTTTAATACCATGTGTTTAGGTTGTAGCAGCTAGTTAACACTAATTGCTACAACGTTGTAGCAGCTATTATACAATTATCCACTACAATGTCTGACAAGTTTTGTATAATTGTGTAATTACCCTTTTATCCTCATTATCCCTAAGGTGATTAGTGATAAACCAAAGGACAAAAACCTTTGATATCCCGTAGCCTTTGTAGGTGGAGAGAGCTAACGTTCCCTTTTTTACCATAAGTATTCTTATGCAAAAAATAAGTGGTCACCTTTCTATTATTGTAGTTTGATAGATCGATTCCTTGTACGAATGCAAAATGAAGCAGGTAATATCCCAATCGTCATATTCCATTACTTGACCGATGTCTTTATCATCCCAACAATCCAAAGATGCTCTGTAATCACATGTTGATTCCAAGAAGATAAAGAAAAAGGTATGACAATTATTGATAATGCCCAAAAGACAATCGATGCGACTAATCGGCCACCCCAAGAGGACAACTCTAACCATTTCTTCATCCCCTATAGAAATATCGGAAGAATCTTCTGATGAATTGTAGGAGTTTCCTAAGGCTTCACCTCCCTCCTCTAATTTGAAGACTATCCCTTATTCTCCTTTTCAATAAGTGAATGTCTTTAAATGAAATCTTTAATATTTTTTCGTTTAATTTTATGTTACTTGGGTGATACAGGAGGTTACAAAGATCCCTTCTGCGACCGTAGGACCTAGCCATCCCTTGCCTCTAAACATCAGTTCAATTAGTGTTCTTTATCTTGAATCTCAACTTCGATTAGCAACAGCTAGAGTAGAAGCTTCGAAGAAATTGCATTCTCAAGGTGTAATCGCCCTAGACGAGGCACTACAGAGGGAAAATATTTTGTTATAAGAAATCAAAATGCTGCATGCTTCAATTCAAGCTCGAGCAGAATAAGGAGCAAATTAGCGTTTTATGGATTTATGATCCTCGCTTTTGTATTTGTCTCGATCAATCCTTTTGATGTGGTGCCTGGCGTGTCTATTAATTCTAACATACTGTAAACAAATATGGTAATCTCCAAGTACCATATTATTTGTATTGTTAATCTTTAATGATCAAACATTTTTATCATTTTGTCAAAGAGATCTATCATAAAACAAATCATCTCATTAAATTATAATAAATTTCTTATTTATTCGATGGAGTAAGGGAGGAATTAATGATTTTGTTGCAAGGATTTTTGCAAGGCTACTACAACGTGATAATGATGTGATAAATTACGTTGTAGCAATTATGGGTCTATAGCTACTGCAGCTTGAAGCCTGTGTTGTAGCATATTAGGATTGCAAGTTGCTACAATGATGTCCTTATTTAAAATGATTTTTGTATTTTATCGAACTTGGAAAATAAATATAAACTATTGATTTTAAGTTAGAAAAAATTGTAAGTACCCTGGATTGATTTTTATGTGATCAACCAAGTCAAGTTAGGTCCTGATGTATTTTGATCTTTGTGTCTAAGTGTGCAGGAGTTTACGAGCGCAGGAAGTCTAGCAAAAGATGCAACGGACGAGAAGGATGGAATAGGAAGGGAGCCGACGGGCTCGGTGCATCCGAGAGACGAGGAGGTCTGTGGAATAGTACATCGGTGGAACGAGAAGGATGCATGCGACGTCTGAGAGACGAGAAGCCAGGAGGAAGTCTGTTCAAGACGAATGTCAGAGACGGGTTCAGGTGATTCTAACTCTGGTTGGTCAGAAATCACCCAAGCGGATGAAAAGTGAAAAAGTCAAAGTGGATGTTGACTTTGACTAAGTGGTCAACTGAGGCACCTCGAGTGCTTTGGGAGGCGCCTTAGCTGCAAACTTTAGTTCTGCGTGCAAACAGAATTGAGGCGCCTTAGATTGAATCTGAGGCGTCTCGGATCAAAGTTTATCGCTGAGTGACCGTTGGTGCCGTGGATAAAGTTTTATCCATCTGAGGCATCTCATATCACAACTGAGGCATCTCAGGTCCATGGTAACACAACGTTCACTTTGGTTTTCGGGCTATAAATAGCCCCCAAATGTAGGATTAAAGATGAACAATTTGTATTTAAGTGCTAGTTTCTTTTCTGACCTTCCCAACGTCTGTAAGAGGTTTCTTCGCCTGCAACCAAATAAATCTTTTAGCGGAGCTTTCAACTACCTTGGATTAACAACTGTCCTGATTGTAACCAAGTAAATCGTAGCCTCTCTTTTTTGTTGTTGTTGTTTATTGCTAATGTTTTTTAACTACTAAAAGGTAACTGTCAACTTTGCTTAGAATTTGTAAAAGATTTTGTTCTAACTTATAGGGCAATTCAACCCCTCTTGCCGGCCTACTAACGGTCATACAAGTGGTATTAGAGCTTGGACGCTCCAAAAGAACTAACCGCTAATTGAAGCAAATTACAAATGGTCGGAACTAGTATTCATCCACTAAAGTTTGAGGGGGAGTTTATGACATGGAAGAGAAAAATAGAGGTATTCTTTAGAACTGGTTTTTGAAATTTTATTAATAATTAAATATAGTTTTGAAGTGTCCATAGATGAGAACTATAAGATAAAACAAGAGAATATCTGGAGTAAGAAGTAACAGTCAGATTCTGTAACCAACGCGAATGCAGAATTCCACCTGTTGACAGTACTACCACCTCAAGAAGTCAACCATATCGATAGATACAACTCAGCAAAAGAACTCTGGGAGAAATTCCTATAACTTCACGAAGACATGTTAGAAGCTAAGTTAGCAAGAAGAGACCTCCTCCTAAACCAGTTAACAAATCTCCGGATGAAGGAAGGAGAAACGGTAGCCGAATTTCATGCAAAGATTAAGGAATTGATCTTCGGGCTCACCAACCTTGGCGAATCAACAACAAATCGCGACTCAATCTGATACGCTCTCAACGCTTTCCAAAGAACCCAGAAGAGTACTTGAATAGTAGATGCCTACTACATCTCAAAGGACTTAGAGGTAAGTATGCTAGAAGAAATATTTTCTACTTTCGAATTACATGAATCTCGATGTACAGGATCAAGCAAAGAAAAGACGGACACTATCGCTCTAAACATAAGAAAAATAGAAGTTGATTCGGAGTCTTCAACCGACGAAGACAAAACAATATTTATGGTAAGGAAACTAAATAAAATGTTTAAATCTAACCAATTTTCTTAGTCGCAGGGCAAGAAATGTTCTCCAAGAAAAAGGCAAGTCAGATGCAACCATTGTGACGAAGAAGGTTGCATTAAAGTGCAATGCCTCAAATTGAAGAATAAAAAGAAAGAAAAAAAGAAACAAGTCAAAACACAAGAATTTAAAAGCGACATGGGACAACACATCTTCAGAAGAATCTGAGATTGAGGCCTACACCGGACTTGCACTGATGACAAGCCATCAAGAAGAGGACGACGAGGCAACCACCTCCGACATGAGCATCGATGGAGAGGGAGATTCGACAAAAGAGAGCAGCGATGAAGGGGGAGCATCCAGGTTCAGACATCATAAAATAATAAGTAAGGTATGAAAACTTTCTCCTGACAAATTATATTTTAGTATTAGATCCATGCTTAGGAGTTTATATAAATTAAGGACAAAAAAATTTAAATTTGAAAAAGGAATTAGCTATTTCATATCCTTTAGAAATGTATGATAATGTGAAGCATGAAAATGATAAATTAAAAGTTCAAACAGAAAAATTAAAAAAAAAATCGACATGCTTAAATTCATATCTCAAAATGAATTTTAGATATACTGGGGTCTTAACTGGTATATTAGGAACCATAGGAGCCAAATTATAAAAGTGTCAAAAAATTATATTCCACCAAAGTTCATGATTAACATTGTAAGTAAAAATCTATTTTTGATTCCCAAATCAATTTTAAATTATTAAATATTTTTTTGTATCGAATAAATAACCTTTAAATTTCATGATTATTAGAAAATCTAAATCGAATAATAACATTTGAAGTTAATTCATTTTTAAATTTTCTATGATGCGAAAAGACTTTATCTAGTCACTAAAATATTTTAGAGTTTTTGAAAATATTTGATGAATTTCCATGTATTTATTTACAGAAGTTGATTTTATAATTTTAAAAATAATTAGATAATTATTTTTTGAAAAATCTGATTTTTTAGGATCTGATCGTTTTGTGTTGACCATTACAAACAATTAACAAATTTTTATTATAATTAAAATCTAATTTTCAAAATTATTTCTTCAAATTTTCAATTATGTGAGTAAAATTATTATTTTAGAAAATAGAAAATTTATTTTTATTTGAAAATTTTTGTGCTATTGTGTTCATTGATTTCACACTTTGAAAAAAATTTTAAAAATTTTCTAATGTATAGATAGCTTTTTATGAATTTTTATACAAAAATCATATTTTTAGATTGCTATATTTTTTTAATAAACAAATTGCTATTTTCTTGTTTGGTTAATCCTAACTTAACTTGGGTTGATGAACATTAAAAATAGAAAGATTGTAAGTATTTCGAGTTGATTTTGATATGATCAACCAAGTTAAGTTAGGTTAGGTCCTAGTGTGTTTTGATCCCTGTGTCTAAGTATGCAGGAGCTTAGGAGCGAAGGAAGTCGAGCGAAAGACGTAGCGAACGAGAAGGATGACACGGGAAAGGAGCCGACGGGCTCGGTGCATCCAAGGACGCGGAGGTCTACGGAGGAGTATACTGGTTGAGCGAGAAGGATGCGTACGATGCCCGAGGGACGAGGAACGAGAAGCTAGAAAGAAGTCCGTTCGAGCCAAAGGCCAGAGATAGGTTCGAGTAAGCCTAACTCTGGTTGGCTAAAAATCACCCAAGCTGACGGAGAGAGGAAAAGTCAAAGCATGCATTGACTTTGACCAAGTGGTCAACTAAGGCACCTCGAGTGCTTTGGGAGGTGCCTCAGCTACAAAGTTCAATTCTGCACGCAAATAGAACTAAGGCGCATCAGATTGAACCTGAGGCGCCTCAAGTTAGAATTGAGCCGCCTCTGGTTGGAACTGAGGCGCCTCAAGTCAGAATTGAGTCGTCTCAGGTTGGAACTGAGGTGCCTCGGATCAAAGTTTATCGATGAGTGACCGATGGCTCCGTGGATAAAGTTTTATCCATATGAGGTGCCTCAGATCACAACTAAGGCATCTCAGGTCCACGTTAGCACACCATTCACTTTGGTTTTCGAGCTATAAATAGCCCCTAAAAGCTAGGATTAAAGATGAACAACTAGTATTACATTCTTAGTTTCTTTTTTGAGCTTTCCAACGTCTGTAAGATGCTTCTCTGCCTGCAACCAAGGAGATCTTTTAGTGGAGCTTTCAACTGTCTTAGATTAGCAACCACCCTGCTTGAAACCAAGTAAATCATAGCTTCTCCTTTTGTTGTTGTTGTTGTATATTGCTTATATTTTTTAATTGCTAAAAGCTAACTGCCATCTTTACTTAGAATTTACAAAAGATCTAATTCTAACTTGCAGGGCAATTCATCCCCCACTTGCCGGCCTGCCAAAGGTCCTACAAAAATTACTTTTATAAGTGGTACAATTAGCTGCTACATCATGTAGCAATTATTATACACAACGTGTAGCAGTTATTGTACAAGTATCTTTAAGAAGTAGTTGTTACAACTATGTAGCAACCATCTGAACATCATAACTTTTGACTTCGATATCAGAATGTGGTGATTTTTTTTTTCAAATATTGCCTTATTTTGTTAGGTGTATAAAGTTATGGTATTCAGAACTTTACTACACGGTTGCAGCAGCTACTCGACAGTAGCAGCGACAACTTGTAGTAACTACCGAATTAGTAGCTTCTAACTGCTACAACTGTGTAGCAGCTACCTGCTACATGTTGTAGCAACTACGACTAAGGTAACTGCTACAAGTTGTAGCAACTACCTAATGAGTAGTTGCTTGAATAGTAGCTGTTACATGTTGTACTAGCTACGACTATACTAACTGCTACAAGTTGTAGCAGCTACCTAATAGTAGCTGTACATGTTGTAGCAACTCAATGTGAATAGCTGCTAAAGTAATCTTATGATGCAACAGTTTCTATAAGTACTCGTTACACTTTGTAACATAAACGTGAAAGTAGCATCTTAGGAAATTCTTAGTAACTGCTACAATGTGTAGTAGTTACTATAGTCGTATGTGCTACAACTTGTAATAGTTACTATAGATGTAGCTGCTACATGTTGTAGTAGCTAGTGGACAATAGCTGCTACAATGTGTAGCAGCTACGTATAGTAACTACTACAAGTACTAGTAACAATTATCTATTTACTGCTACAACTTATAACAACTACTATCAAGTAGTTACTACAACTATGTAATAAATTTTTGAAAATCAACTTGGCTACTACAAATTGTGTAATGAGAAGAGATTTTTTAAAAATGTGTGTAGCAGCTACTCAATAGTGGTTGCTATAACATGTAGCAGTATTCAGCAATGACTGTTGAAGCTATTTAGCATTCTGATAGCCGAGTCAAAAGTTATGGTATTTGTAAGTTTTTTACACAGTTGTAGAAGCTATTATTGTTTAGCTGCTATAAGTTGTAGCAGCTACTCGATCTACATGTTGTAGTAGCTACTATCAAGTAGCTGCTACAACATGTAACATCTATTTTGCATTAGCTGCTACGACGTGTACAACTGGGTTATAAATTTTTGAAAATCATTACTTTTGACTCGGCTATCAGAATGTGTTATAAATTTTCGAAAATAATAACTTTTAACTCGACTATCACAATGAGATGAACTTTTTTTAAAAAAATTTAGATCTTTGAACGTGTAACAACTATTCAACAATGTGTGTAGCAGCTGTTGGGAATGATCGGATGGCTAGAAAGGGGTGAATAGCCGCTCACCCTCAATTCATCGATTCCTCTTCCTATGATGTTAGTGTGCAAGCAGAATAACAATTAAACTAAAACTAATAAGAAGAACAAATCGATGTAATGTGATTCGGAGATGACGCTCCTACTCCACGACTGTCCATAAGGTAAACGATCCCAATCCGTCGGTGGATGAGTCTGTGAAAACCTCCGGCTAGCTTATGTAGCTCCTTGTGGGTGGAGAAACCACGCCACAACCTCGCACAAGACCTCTAAGAGATTAGACTACTAATTGGCCTTTAACCAAGTCCAATTCGTCAACCTTGCTCAAGCAAACTGAGTTCTCTTAAATAGAACTCGTTTGCTAATTTAGCCATTACCAGTCGACTGATGACAACACCAGTCGATTGTCAGCTGTCGAATTCAAACGTTATAGCTCAATGTTTGAATACAGTCGACACAAGTCGACTGCACAGAATGATCAATCGACTGATCATTCTGTGGTCTTAACCAGTCGACTGATCCCATACCAATCGATCAGTAAAATCCTAAACTTAGGGTTTCAATCATGAGTACATTCACTCATCCCTCGTCCTCGCCCAACCAACCTAGACCTAGCCTTCTAACCTCCTCCATCATCTTTGCTTCCCTCGGATGCCTCTCTATCCTTCATGTCTTGCCTTTCAAAGCTTCCTTTGACCTCAGTCCTTGTTGTCAATCCACGGTCCCTCGTGACTCACTTGACTCTTCATTGCAGCCTTAACCTATTACATTTAAGCCTTCTTCGCTTTGACTCTCGTCCCTCAGATACATACAAGCCCGCGGCTTGTCTTCATGTCATCTTTTGCATATGCTTCGAAGTGCGCTTCCCTCGACTCATCGTTGCTGCCTTGTCCATGGTCCTCGGATGCACTATCCTTCACCGAATCCGAAGCCATCAAGCTGAGTCTATGTGTATTTGCATAACTTGCACATTTAAATACATATATCAAATACAAGGGCAAACCTAACTTAAACCTTTTGCCCAAACATCAAAACACATAGTCATATGAACCATAGATTGCCTCAATAATCTCCCCATTTTGATGTTTGACAATACGTTTAAGTTAGTGAAAACAAATAGCAAATACAAATGCTAATAACATTTGAACTTACGTTGCCAAGGCTACACCTTGGAATTACACCGCTAATGCATATACCAACATGCAATGCAAATGCAACCAATGCATGGAATCCTATCACAAAGTTCCCCAACACCTAAACTCCCCATGAGTTAGGATTTTTCACCAAGGACTTTTTAAAACCTATCCCAAGGTTCCCCCTACACTTGGACTTACCAAGGGCTTTTTAAGAACCTATCAGAAGGCTCTCCCTTTTCAATACATGAGCAACAAAGCTCCCCCTTCACCTAAGCTCCCTTTGAGCTAGGATTTCTTACAAAGGCACATAAGATTTTCATAATTAAACCTTAATGTTGGTGCAAAAAGCATCATACATGAACAATCAACCTCTAGTGTTTCGATGTTTGATAATATACCAAGGTCTGGTCAAAGTGATCAAAGGTTAAGTCAAACAGAACTTGATGTTTGGTAGGGTAAACCCAGGTTTGATTAGTTTGATCAAAGGGTTAGCCAAACATGATATGATATTTGGCAGAGTGTAGTACCCAGGGTTGGTCAGTTTGACCAAGGGTTAGCCAAACAAGACTTGATGTTTGTGTAGGATCGATGCACGTGAGAGGGGGGGGGGGTGAATCACGTGACTTTTTAAAATTTAAATCAGAGTGCTTTAAAAAGCGTGCACAGCGGAAATGAAAGAAACGATTATAAAAACGAATACACAAACACGAACGATTTTTACTTCGTTCGGAGCCTTCGGCGACTCCTACTCGAAGGCCCAGGTCCCTCGGACCTTTCCGTTGGGCAATCCACTAAAACTCTCTATCGGTCAACCCCGATAGAGTAGGCGAGTACAAATGAATTGAAAGTGTGACAACCCCACACTTTCAAGTAGTTAAGTGCAATAAAAATATTAAAAGAAATTCTTCTTTTTACCGACGTCCGGAGTAGGTCGACTCTTTTGGGGCAGCGGGACGTCGTCGGCTCGAAGTGAAGCGTTTCCGGAGCAAGGCGCGAGCGTAGAAGAACTTGGAGCGTTGAAAGAAGTGTTGTTCTTTAGAAGAGGATCGAGGCCCTCTTTATATAGGGCAGGGGGCGCCCGACATGCTCGGGGCGCCCCCCACGTGGCTCTTGATCCGGCGAGCCCTCTGGTCAAGGCTGATCTCTGCTTCTTCGGGATCACCTTTGACTGGGGCGCCCGACGCACGCGGGGCGCCCGATTTGACCGGTCAAGGCTTCATCTTCAGGGCTTCGCGAGAGTGAGCTGCAGCAGCCTTCAGTGGCGTGGCACAGTGGGCGCCCGAGACCCGCGGGGCGCCCCCAATTGCGCTGCTGTCGGGGCGTTTACCTCTCTGCTGACTTTGGGTTGACTCTGGGGCGCCCGACACATCCGGGGCGCCTTGCTCAGCTACGGCCTCACTCCTTTGAGGCTCTCTGAGCTGCAGAAACATAGTCCTTCGGTCCTGCATCCAGGGTTAGTCCAAAACAAGGCTAGTACAATTTTATATGGACTAAAGTAAGATACAATTCTAAGTTAATTAGATCCTGTCTCCCAGACCAGGATCTAATCAGGACTCAACTTAGATCACCTAAATGGGTCTAAGTTGGACCGCGCCTAAAGTCCAAGATTGGACTCGTCCTCACTGGGTCGCTCCTCCAGTGACTTACCTTACTTACCCATTGTGCAGTTTTACTTGACCTCTTGACCCACCAGGACTTCCTGCCAAGGCTCAACCACCTTGGTCTTCCTGCCAAGTCTCAACCAACTTGGTCTTCAGCCAGTTGTCAGGTCCCGCGGACCCAACTGGACTTCCCGCCAGGACTCAACCATCCTGGACTTCAGCCTGGTGTCTGGTCCTAAGTCTTTCAACCCTGCACACTTGGTAAAGAGGTTAAACACACACAACCCTAACTTTAACCACTTTGTCATACATCAAAACCCGAGTTTGACCGTTAGTGCAAACTGCACCAACAATCTCCCCCTTTTTGATGTATTGACAACTCAGGTTAAAGTTAGAGAAAAACTAGCAGATACATGCAAGTAAATAAAAAATAAGCATGAAAGTACATGGTGCAAAATTAAGTAGCAAATAGAATTTTCTAAGCTTTAACCCTACTCTCCCCCTTTGTTATTCATCAAAAAAACATACGTATATTAAGTTACGAAGAGTAGGATCCAAAGCTAAGTGATAGGGAAAACTAGACTTAGGCAAAATAGATTAAGATAAATAGCCTAAGTGAAAAAAAGGAACTCCCCCTAAATCAATTAACTTAGCTTTCAAAACTAACAAATAGTTTTCAACAACATTATTTTTCAAATGAATTAGAAATATTTTCAAAGTTAAGTTTGACAATCTTTTTAAAAGAAAATATATAAAATTTTCCCAAATAATACATATTTTTCAAAGCCAAAAGAAACTTTACTACTGAGCTTTAACTTAGAAGAAGGAAGATATTCCAAGAATAAGCTTTAAAAGTTTCAAGACCATTATTCAATTTTTAAAACTAATTTTTCAAGAATATGCCTTAGATTCTTTTGAAAATAGTTATACTTTTAAAAGTAATATCATAGACTTTCTAAGTTAGTTTGAGCTCCCCCTTAACTTGACAAGCCCTTAGAATTCCTTGTCAATTTCAAGGTAAACATTCTATTATGTCCTAGGGATATCCAAACTAAAAATATTTCAAAAGAATCATTTTTGGAAGTAAATTAATCAAAATATTTTGATACTTTCTAGTATAAGAACAAGCTAATAGTGGATTTTCAAAAAACATAAGTGTTTTTAAAGTTAATTTGAAAATAGTTTATCAAAGAAAATTAGGAAAATTTGAAAAAGGAGATTTGCAAGACCCAAAAATACGGATTTTTCAATGCTAAATAGGAATTGCAAGGAACTATTTATAAGCATAATCCTAATAAACAGTAAAAATAAGACATGTATGACATCTCTTAAAAAAGGTTTAGATATAGGGCATTTTTATTTTTAATCACATATTTTAATAAAATAGTTTAAAAGTATTTGAAGAGAGATTTTCAAGAGGATTGTTTAATATTTTGAAACAAAATTTGATATAGTAATAAAGTTATTATTATTATTTTTAAATGATAATAAGAATATCTTTGAAAGCACAAAAAAATTGAAAATAAGTTTTGAAAAGAATATAATTGAAAGAATAAAAAAGACTTTAAAGCAAAAAGTATTTTTAAAACAGTTATTTTCAAATATGTTATAAGGAATTTGCCAAAAAGATGTATAGAAATATTTTCCCTCCCCCTCAACTCGATATTCTCCATAAGTCCTTAGGGGTAAGTTCGTAAAAGAACAAGCAGAAAGCGAAAAGGAAACAAAAGAGTTTTTTTTTTTTTTTTTGGTTAAGTTGGTTTAATTAAGGATTAGGTGTAGGCTTAATTAAGCCTTTAGTGTGGGTTTGCTTTTAGGTTTGGTTTAATTAGGTTTGGATTCATTAGATTTAAGTTTGGTTTAATTAAAGTTTAATTAGGTTAATTATATTTAAGTTTGGTTTAATTAAAGTTTTTAGTTAAGTTGGTTAAGGTTGGTTGGGTTGATAAATTTTAATTAAACATTAAAAATTAAGTTAAAGTTTTAATTGAAGTAATATTTAAAGTTTAATTTTAATTACGATTAAGAATTAAAGTTTAATTTTAATTAGGATTCAATTTTGGTAAAATTAAATTAAGATTTAATTAAGAGTTAAAGTTTGATTTTAATTAAGATTAAGATTAAAGTTTAAATAATTAAGATTTTTAATTAAACTTAAGGTTAAGGTTTAATTAATTAAGAATTTTAATTAAGATTAAGGTTAAAATTATTAAGAATTTCAATTAAGACTAAGGTAAAATTTTAATTACAAGCTTTAGTTATTTGGGGATTAAAGTTAGAGGTATTTAAATGAAGTTTTAATAAAGGGTTGAAGTTCAATTAGGTAAAATTTTAGGGGTTAAAATTTAATTTGGTCGAATTTTAAATAAATTAAAGTTAGTTAAGATTTAATTAAAGATTCAAGGTTAATTCATTGGAGTCTGAATAAAGATTGAAGTTCTAATTAATTAAGGATTAAAGTTGATTAAGGATTAAAGTTTATTAAGTTTAATTAATTAAAATTTGATTATGTAAAGAGTTAGATTTTTAATTATATAAAATTTAATTAACGTTAAATTTTAATTTAATTAAAGTTAATTTAAGTAAAGTTTGATTATGCAAATTTTAGTTAAAGTTAAAGTAGAATTTAATTAAGGTTAATTTTTAATTTATGTTGAAATTTAATTAGATGAATTTTTAATTAAGGATTTAATTAGGTGAAAAATTAAGATTTAGATTAAGTTAAAATATGATTTAATTAAGAATTTTAAAGTTTAATTTTAACATTTTATGGATACGATTAAAATTTTAATTAATATTTAATTTGGTGAAGAGAAAGTGAAATTTTATCGGTTAAAATTTAATTAAGTAACGGTTAGGTTAAAATACCCAAGTTTCAAATTTTATTGTCTCTAATCATCTCACTCAGTCTAATATTGTCAATCAAAGGGATCCTATAGTTTGTGTGAGATGAGCTTGAATTTGTTTTTTAATTTGAATTTGAATTTTAATTTTTGAATTTGAATCTTATTTTTGAATTTGAATTTTAATTTTTGAATTTGAATTAATTTGAATTTTGAATTTGTTAATTTGAGTTTTGAAATTTAATTTAGTTAATTTGAATTTTGAAATTTAATTTAGTTAATTTGAATTTGTCAATTTGAATTTTGAAATTTAATTTAGTTAATTTGAATTTTGAAATTTAATTTAGTTAATTTGAATTTTGAAATTTAAAAGATAAGATTTTAAATTCAAGTTTGAGTTTTAAATTATCAATCAATGATTTGAACTTATTATCCTTATTCATCTCACTTGATCTAAGTTATCAAACAAAGGGATCCTATGATTTGTGTGAGATGAGTTTGAGTTTGATTCATAAAAGAAGTTAATCTGACCTTTTGTTAGATTCGGGTTTGACAAAAAGTAGTTTCAACGTATACTTCGATAATTAGCTTCCAGGCGGGAGGCGAGGCACAGGGGCCTTCTTTGGCCGAAGCCTTATTGGAGCAACAACCTCTTTCTAGACAAAGCTGCTTAAGGAAGTTGTACTTTAACCCTACTTGTTGAGACACCCTGGTCTAACTAGTCTAGGATGTGTCGAGATAGTTTCGGCTAGTTCTCCCCGAGAGTCTGTCTAGCGTACCGTTATCTCGACCCACCCTAATACTAAGTAGGTCAAGAGTCAGATTAACTTTTAAGACTAGTCCTAAGTGCCCACCTGGGCAAAGACCGATTTTGAGGTGCCAACTAGTTTGGTGCCTCCCCCTGGATTATAGGTTGAGTGCTTTGGGCTGTTAAAGTGGACTCTTAAATTTTCTTTTAATTTTGAATTAGTTAAATTTTTTAGTTTGTCTTTATTAGGAATTTTTGTAATGCTTAAATTATTGTTGGGTTTTAATTTCGAATTACCCAAGTTTGTAATTTTCAGTTTTGAAGAATTGTTAATTAACTTGGGTTTATTTTCAAGTTTAATGGTTTTTGAATTTTCGATTACAATTGAACTATTAACTGAGTTAAAAACTTTATTGAGATAAACATTGATTTTATCGAGGGTTAGATTTTCACAATCTGAATTAACTTGGTCAATGTTTTGTTTAACCAAGTCAGAGTTGAGTTTGTTCTGGTCTGAAAAGTCTAAAATATTGCAGGAAGTTTTTAACAAAATATGCATTTCGGGAGGATTTATAGAGGTATCTAATTTATTACAAGAACCTTCTACACAGTCAGATATTTCAGAGATTTGCTCAGAATCATGCAAGACATTTGTATTAATAATACTAGGGGTATTCTTGTAATTTACCTCAATCGCATCCCCTAATTTAGTAGGCTTTACCGTTGGTTCAGGCTCGACTTTAGTTGCAAATTGGACTTGATCTTCCATCTTTAAATTTGGTTCTGCGATTGATTTAGTAGACTCATCTTCAGCTTTAAGCTTAGGCTCATCCAGCTCCTTCAAATTCTCGTGCAATTCATTCAGCCGAGTCCATAGGTCATATGCGTTGTTATACTTTTCCAGTCTGCAGGAAATTTTGTTAGGCAAAACTGCACAAATTAATTTATTTACCTGCTTGTTCAGTTCATCATTTTGAGATTGGTATCTCAGGGCTAACACGTAGTCGAAGTCTTGACTGCCCAAGAAGATCTCCATTGATCGCCTCCAATAGTCAAAATCTTCTGGATAGTAGTGTGGGGGCTCGTTGACATTTCGCCCTTGCATCTTATTTTGCGCCATTTAGAAATCTTGCACACAAAAAATAGACCAAACAAAGTCCCAAGACTAGGTCTTGGATTAGTAGTGCCGGCAGATATAAATATATAAAAATAAAATGACCAACTCGAATGGTGTTGCACCAAATTCGTGTAAAATCGATCGATAAAAAAAAACTAATATATAAATATTGATAATAATATCAGATTTAGACTGTGAGAAAAAAATCACAGACAACGATAAAAACTGGATTTCCCCCGGCTCTTACGGTGGTTGCACCGATAGAGAGCGTACCAGGCTCTGATACCACTTGTAGGATCGATGCACGTGAGAGGGGGGGGGGGTGAATCACGTGACTTTTTAAAATTTAAATCAGAGTGCTTTAAAAAGCGTGCACAGCGGAAATGAAAGAAACGATTATAAAAACGAATACACAAACACGAACGATTTTTACTTCGTTCGGAGCCTTCGGCGACTCCTACTCGAAGGCCCAGGTCCCTCGGACCTTTCCGTTGGGCAATCCACTAAAACTCTCTATCGGTCAACCCCGATAGAGTAGGCGAGTACAAATGAATTGAAAGTGTGACAACCCCACACTTTCAAGTAGTTAAGTGCAATAAAAATATTAAAAGAAATTCTTCTTTTTACCGACGTCCGGAGTAGGTCGACTCTTTTGGGGCAGCGGGACGTCGTCGGCTCGAAGTGAAGCGTTTCCGGAGGAAGGCGCGAGCGTAGAAGAACTTGGAGCGTTGAAAGAAGTGTTGTTCTTTAGAAGAGGGTCGAGGCCCTCTTTATATAGGGCAGGGGGCGCCCGACATGCTCGGGGCGCCCCCCACGTGGCTCTTGATCCGGCGAGCCCTCTGGTCAAGGCTGATCTCTGCTTCTTCGGGATCACCTTTGACTGGGGCGCCCGACGCGCGCGGGGCGCCCGATTTGACCGGTCAAGGCTTCATCTTCAGGGCTTCGCGAGAGTGAGCTGCAGCAGCCTTCAGTGGCGTGGCACAGTGGGCGCCCGAGACCCGCGGGGCACCCCCAATTGCGCTGCTGTCGGGGCGTTTACCTCTCTGCTGACTTTGGGTTGACTCTGGGGCGCCCGACACATCCGGGGCGCCCTGCTCAGCTACGGCCTCACTCCTTTGAGGCTCTCTGAGCTGCAGAAACATAGTCCTTCGGTCCTGCATCCAGGGTTAGTCCAAAACAAGGCTAGTACAATTTTATATGGACTAAAGTAAGATACAATTCTAAGTTAATTAGATCCTGTCTCCCAGACCAGGATATAATCAGGACTCAACTTAGATCACCTAAATGGGTCTAAGTTGGACCGCGCCTAAAGTCCAAGATTGGACTCGTCCTCACTGGGTCGCTCCTCCAGTGACTTACCTTACTTACCCATTGTGCAGTTTTACTTGACCTCTTGACCCACCAGGACTTCCTGCCAAGGCTCAACCACCTTGGTCTTCCTGCCAAGTCTCAACCAACTTGGTCTTCAGCCAGTTGTCAGGTCCCGCGGACCCAACTGGACTTCCCGCCAGGACTCAACCATCCTGGACTTCAGCCTGGTGTCTGGTCCTAAGTCTTTCAACCCTGCACACTTGGTAAAGAGGTTAAACACACACAACCCTAACTTTAACCACTTTGTCATACATCAAAACCCGAGTTTGACCGTTAGTGCAAACTGCACCAACAGTTTGCTAGTGTGATCAAACATAGATCTGATATGTGACAATATACCGAGTTTTGGTCAGTTAGAACAAGGGTTAGCCAAACAGGATCTGATGTTTGGTAGAGAACCCAGGGTTGGTTAGTTTAACCAAAAGGATAAACCAAACAGGACTTGATGTTTGGCAGAGTGATTAAACTTATCTGGTCAGTTAGACCAAGGACTGAGTAAAACAGGACTTGATATTTGGCACAAAGAAGTCTACTCAGGATTAAAATGACTAGCAAAGAAGACCTTGTGAGATCATTGTAATCGATAGAGAAGGGGGGGGGGTGTGAATATCGATAACGTAAATTTTTCGAAAACACAGATTTAAACGTAGCAGAAAACAATTCAAACAAGCTAATGCATTTTGTTTTACTTGGTTCGGAGTCTATAACGACTCCTACTCCAAGGCCCACGGTCCTTGACTATTTTCGTCAGACAATTCTATAGCTCAAAAAATAATGTACAAGTAAGTAATTTAAGTACAAAACTGGATTGACTTTATATCGATGACACTTAAGAAGTAAGGCTGAGCTTGTTGGAGTAGCGTGTCGTCGATCTTGAACGTTGTCGGCGTAGAAAACTAGAGCACGGAAGCTTGTCATAGCGTGTTTGAGTGTTTGCCTGGAAGCAAAGGGGTGAAGCCCCATTTATACTGCTTCTCAGGCGCCTGATAGCTTATGGGGCGCCTTCCACGTCACTCGAATTCGCTGCATCCTTATCCGCAGACTCGGCTAGCGTTTATCTTCATTCTTGGGCGCCTGGGACTATGAACCGCCCAGGAGCTCAACCCAAGCGCCTCATAAGCAAGAAGAAGTCCCAATATCAGAGCAAGAAGAAGCCTCCACCTCCACCAAAGCAAAATTAAAGGACCACATAATTTACTTTGGATGCAATGAGAAGGGACACTATAAGGACATATGTCCGTTGGATAAGAAAAAGGAGGTACATGTTGGATTGAGAAGCCCGATAGAGGGGGGGGGGTGAATATCGGAAAACTTTCGGATTTGAAAAGAGCACGTACGCAGCGGAAATAAAATAAAATAAAACACAGCACAAAAGACACAGTCGATTTACTTGGTTCGGAGCCTGTGTCGACTCCTACTCCAAGGCCCACGGTCGTTGACCGTTTACTTTGGGCAATTCTATATAAGCGCAGAATTGTTTACAAAGATTTGATTACAAATAAGTGCAATAACAATATTAAAATTTCGATCTTCGTTACCGACGTCCGGAGTAGTTTGACTTGTTCGGGGCAGCGGGACGTCGTCGGCTCGAGTTGGAGTGTTTCTGGAGCAAGGCACGAGCGTAGAAGATCGTTGGGGCGTTGAGAGAACAGTTGTGTTGAAGCCTTGGTCGAAGGTCCCTTATATAGGGCCTGGGGGCGCCCGGGATGTCGGGGGCGCCCCCCACGTGGCCTTCGATCCGCCAAAGTCTCGGTCGCGTCTGATCCTCTGGATCCGCTTTGACCGGGGCGCCCGCAGCGCTCGGGGCGCCCGGATTGACCGGGTCAAACTCTATCCTTTGGCTTTACTTGGCTTCGAGGGGTTCGGGTTCGATGTATGCGCATGGGGGCGCCCGCAGCGCAGGGGGCGCCCGGGAGCAGCGGGGGCGCCCGGAAGCACGGGGGCGCCCGCAGCTTGTACTGTCGAAGCGCACTTTTTGATTGTGTGTTTGGTGTTCACCTTGGGGGCGCCCGGGACACTCCGGGCGCCCCTGGTCAGCAGTTGTCTCACTCCTTTGAGGCACTCTGAGCTGCAGACTCACGTTCCTTCGGTCCTGCATCCAGGGTTAGTCCAAAACACAATAACATAATAAATTATTAGATTTATACAGCCTTAGCTGTCTTGGTTCTGACTTTGGTCTCCAAAATGGAGTCCTAGGTCGAACCGACGCCTACTGTTCCCTCGACGGGGAACGCGTCCTCACCTACTCCTCTCGGGAGAATTTACCTGATGCCAACCGTTCCTTTGGTTGGACTTTTGCCTGACAGTCCTTTGCCAGGTCTTGTAAACCGGCAGTCCTTCGCCAGTTGCCTAGCAGTCCTTCGCTAGGGCTTCAGTCCCAGGCTGTCCTTTGCCTGGAGCCTAGCAGTCCTTCGCTAGGGCTTGATACTGGCAGTCCTTCGCCAGTTGCCTAGCAATCCTTCGCTACGGCTTGGATACTGGCAGTCCTTCGACAGGTGCCTAGCAGTCCTTCGCTAGGGCTTGGATACTGGCAGTCCTTCGCCAGGTGCCTAGCAGTCCTTCGCTAGGGCTTTTTCTGCACACTCAGTGAACAACGTTAGATCACAAATAAACTTAACTTTGAATCCTTTGCCAATATCAAAACCAGGTTCGATATGGTGCTTCCTGCACCAACAGTACACCCTAAATCCATTTCCATTTTTTTAGATTCTAAAATGGGTTGTAGGAAAAAGAAGGAGAAGAAGTACATTCAGTGCTTCACATGTGGTGAGTGGGGCCACTATCACACCAAATGCTCAAGAAAGGGAGAATTCAAGAAGTTAGAGCATTTGAAGAAATGGGAAAAGAAGGAGAAGAAGAAAAGCTCACATTAAGGGGGAGCTATGGGGTAAGGGAAGTAATCCCGAATTTGAAGTGTAATTCAAATTTGATTTCCTCCATGCATGCTAGAAATAATGTTTATTATTTACCCATGTAAATTTTGGTTTAAATATCATAATAGGAGTAGGGTTAATATTGCAAATCATAACCCTAGAAAATTCATGCATCATGATAATATTATTAGACCTAAGGACCAAGACATTAATCCCAAGAAGGGGAGACACATGCCTAGAATGGGTAGGTCTAGGAATGTCCAAGGTGGATATGTTGATTTTAGGTTTAAGAAACTAGAAAGGGAAAATCTGTTGGTGCTTGGATGGCTATAGAGGGGGGGGGGTGAATGTAGCCAAACACAAATCACTTACTCTCTTTGAAACTTCTGCACTTAGAGTTAGCGGCAGCGGAAACAAACAACACAAACAGAAATATGCAGAAATGAAAAGCAAACCAAATCGCTAACACGGCGATGTACAAGGTTCGGGGATAACTTGCCCCTACTCCTTGGCGTGCCCGTGAGGTGGCCGATCCCTTGATCGTCGGCAGATCAAGCCCCGGGTGACCCCGGGTGACCCCGGATAAAACAACGCCCCCTTCTCGGTGGAGAAACCTCTCCACATTTACCTCAAGATGATATGAGATTAAGTGTACTCGACAATGAGAAGGATCGTTCACAAAAATACAGCAAGAACATTCAAGCACAAAGCCACAGAGAGCACACAACACAGCCCAGCCAAACTCCTCAAGTTTTCTGTCTGTTCTTCCTTGTCGCTCCTCTGCTTCCAGCTTCGTCTTAAGCCTCTTCTCCTCATCGCCAAGCTTCGTCAGCATCCCCTGAGCACAGCCTGAACCCACTGACCTCCCTAACCACTCAGTCCACTGAAGACCTCTTCAGCTGAGCCTCCGTCAGTGGCCAGCCGCGTCTCAGAAGCTGTTGAAACCTGAGAAGAGAATACATACAAACCTGCTCAATGGAAAGTCCCCATTTGACTCTCCTCCAATGTTTGAATCATCCCTGTAAATCCTGCACACTCCAACAGAAGCTTAGCAAATGCATATCAAAAAATATCACACAATATCAGCAGGTAGCAGAGAAAACGCAGACGCAATCAGAAGTCTAACAGCGATTTCGAATTAAAGTTACAGCTACTGATCGGTCACTAGACCGATCAGAGAGGGCCCTGATCGGTCACCGGACCGATCAGGGTTAGCCCTGACCGATCAGGCTCCAGCCTGATTGGTCCATAGTGAGAAACTGGAAATCGCGAACTCCTTGTGATCGATCACCTTGACCGATCACAGATCGTGGATCGGTCACCGGACCGATCCACAGCAGTGCTGGGATTTCCAGCCTTCGTAGGCCAAACCTCACTGATCGGTCACCAGACCGATCAGGTTGTTCCCTGATCGGTCTGGGGACCGATCAGGTCCCTCCCTGACCGATCAGGCTCCAGTCTGATCGGTTCAGGTGAGAAACCTTGCGACAGTTTGATCGGTTACACTGATCGATCACGGGTCTCTGATCGTTCACCAAAACGATCTGAAGCCACACAGAAGCTGAAACAAAAGCTTCTGTTCTCTCCCTGATCAGTCACCAGACCGATCAGGAGCCGAACAGAAGCCAAACAATGTTTCTGTTCTCTCCCTGATCGGTCACCAGACCGATCAGCCTCCTCTGGATCGGTCACCAGACCGATCCACGATAGGAGTTCGTGCCAATCTCCCTGATCGGTCACCAGACCGATCCAGTGACTCTCAATTCAACTCTAAGTCAAGAGAACGGCTCCCTAGCCTTCTCAGACTCGTGCTTAGTCCCCCGGACCAAGACTCCGTGCCCAGCTTCACTCACCGAGACTTCATTCAACCTAGCTTCACTCACTAGGACCTGACTTCACTCACCAGGGTTTTGGTCACCCGGCTTCACTCACCGGGATTTCATTCACCTGGCTTCACTCTCCAGGGTTTCACCTAGTTTCACTAGGTGTGCCTAGTCCCACTAGGTCTTTTCCACTTCACCCAGTCCCACTAGGTGTGCCTAGTCCTACTAGATCTTTTCCACTTCACCTAGTGGGGTGGGCCTAGTCCCACTAGGTCTTTTCCACTTCACCTAGTCCCACTAGGTCTTTTCCACTTCACCTAGTCCCACTAGGTGTGCCTAGTCCCACTAGGACTTTTCCCATGACAGCGTGCGATCTCCCGATCCACCTGAACTTAATCCGAATTCATTCAACCAAACTTAAATCGTTGTCAACACCAAAACAACAACCGGGCCAGACTGCATCAACAATCTCCCCCTTTTTATTGTTTGACAATCCCGATTTAAGTTTAGGTATTAGATCTATTGAAGTCCATTCAATTATCGTAAGGGAATCAAGATCCTCCCCCTACAATATCACAGCCCTAAACTTAATCAACCATTCTCTCCCCCTTAACCGAGGGTCTCTCCCCATACCCAAAATGATCAAAGGTAATTATGAATTGCACATGAAAACATATACAGAATAATATCATGGTCAAATATGTATATGTTTCATATGACAAGTAAGTAATGCAGTTCTATCAGACGGATGATTAATACAGAAAAATTTCTAATATATCTATGGACGATCAGTTTTCAGAAAAATTTCTGTAACTCTGATTCGTTCAAGATCAGACTGCATTAACAATTGAAGTTCCAAACCTCATTCGACCACACGGGTGTAGCAATAGATATTTCAAAAAAATTTCTGAAACATGACATGAGTTTACTCATCAAGGAACATGAGTCATGATTCACACAATCCGTTCATATGAATTTCAAAAATTTCAACGCGGGTTTGTATCGAATCAGTATTAGGTTTGTTCCAAGTATGATGAGTATGTTCCACTTATAGTCGATTTTCTAAGTATGTTCTTGAAATGACCCATGTGTTCTATTGATAAATCATCAAATTTGATGAAAAGGGATCGGTCGGATGATCGGACTGAGGAGTTTTTGGATCACTCAGTGAGTTCCTTGATCAGAATTGATCTGATCGGTCACCGGACCGATCAGGGTGAGTCCTGATCGGTCAGTGGACCAATTAGGTCTGATACAAAAAGTTTGTTTCAGAAACTTGCTTATTTTCCGATCAGATTACAGAAATGAAAGTTTAGAAATATGATTTTGGTTCAAATCTCAACCACTCCTAGACCCTTATACAATCAGATTTGATCCATTTGTTCCTAAAAGGGGTCCCTTAACCAAAATGTATATTTTCATGTCATCGAGAAAAACCATCAAAGAAACTCATTTCCTTGGGGATTAAACTTCTTAAAACTAGGCATGTACAAGTTTGCATCAATATGTTTTAAGTGAGTTCAAAATATATGTCAAGTTGATAATCCCCAAATTTTCCTATCAGGTTTGTATCAAAATCCCAAAACAAATTTTGTGCATCAATCCAATTCATAATGTTGTATTTTGTCCAACATGCATTTATCTCATTTAGAAAGTTCCAAATACATTTCAGAAACATACATTGATCACACAAAAACATGAAGTTGCCATGGAATTGTCTAAATTTTCTATAAGGAGGCAGTTAACTAAACTATCTTCATGTATTTATCCAATCTAGACAATTTCAGAAAATTCAAAATATTGATCACCAAGACATGAAATTGTCAAAAATCTATAAATGCAAGCAATTAAAGGAACCTAACTTAGACCTCAGATATTGCAATAATGAGGCTAAACATCCTAGGCAATTCATATATTTAATTCAAGTTCGTATCATCAACACAAAGCATGTTTACATATTAAATTTGTATTCAAAAATAATTTCCCCCCGATCATTTGTTTGGAGCGCCCATTATCAACAACCAATGTTGATAGAATACTCCTCCTCAATCAATGCTATACAATTCTAAAGATAGATGTTTTAGGTACCTAAATTTTAGGACCTAAGGCATCAACAATGAAGGACTTAGGCACTCATGCCTTAGTCAATTTCTTTTTGACTTTTTGAACCCTAGAATCATTTGATGATCTAAAATGGGTTCTTGACATTAATGATACAAAGGTTGGTTCCTTAGGCCGGTAACCTATACCGGCCTTGTTATAAACCGCTCTTTGTGAATTTAGTATCATGTCTAATGTTTTAGAGCTAGTTGAAAACTTCTCAAGAATATTCTTGAGGTTTTCAATTTCGCTCCTTAGGGTCTCGTTCTCATCCTTAAGAGTTTTAACATGCAAGTCATCAATTACCTCATCCTTAGAGGTTTTTAATTCTTCTACTTCTAATTTCAATGACTTAACCTTATTCTCAGATTTCTTTAACAACTTAGTTAAACATGCTATTGTCCTATAGCACTTATCTAACTCGGGAGAGATTACCTCTTCATCATCCGACGATGATGAAGGCGCGGTTGAGGAGCTACTCGCTTCGTCTTCACTCTCCTTGTTTGACTCTTCTAAGGCCACTAAAGGCACGTGACCGTGGGTCTTCTCCTCCTCCTTGTCCTTCTTCTTCTCCTTCTTCTTCTTCTTTTTGTCACCTACCACTAAAGCCAACCCTTTCTCCTTTGGGCTTTGGTTAGCAATCTCGTGTAATTTCATTTCACAAAACAAATCTTCTAGTTTAATAAAGGAAAGGTCCTTGGAGACCTTGTAGGCATCCACCATGGATGACCACAAGACATTCTTAGGAAATGATTTAAGGACATACCTTACAAGATCTCAGTTTTCCACCTTTTCATTGATGAAATGCAAGCCGTTGAGAATCTCTTTGAATCTTCCATGGAGTTTACTTACCTTTGTTGGATCGGGTTGGTCCGGCTAGAGGGGGGTGAATAGACGGATAATAAAATAAAGAAATGGAAGGCACTTGTCTTAAAAAAAACTTGGTCGCAACTAAGAACGTTGCTTCCAAGGCAGTGGACGCTCAATTAAAATCTCCTTGTGGCGGAGAAGCCTTACAATAAAAGCACGCTAGACTATAGAGAGAATTACAAGAGAATTGAATTGAATTAATGAATCTAAATCTCTAAGCCTATTTATAGGTTGAGTGATATGATCTTGATCGTTGATACAAGATTGAGTTGCATCTTGAACGTAGATCTAGGATTATCTCAACCAGATTTCAAACTCTAATTAAAAAAGATAAATGTTATTATCTTTTAATCGGTTTGAAAGTTTCAGATGGCAACCGAAGCAGCTCTCCACGCGTGCTGGGATCCGATTGCTTCGCTCTCCCGATTGCTTCAAAACTGATAAGTTTTGACCAAAAAGCCACGTGTAATTTAACAAAGCTTTAATTAAAAGCTGTGATAAAAGTTTTAATTAAAAGCTTTTATATAAAAGCTTTAATTAAAAGCTTTTAATATGAAAGCTTTTATAAAAGGCTTTATAAATATTTTTCAAAAGGTCATTTTATAAAAGCTTTAATTAAAAGCTTTTATAAAAGACGTCGCGCCCGTCTTGATCCAAGTCCAAGTCAAAAGGCAACTTGACTCTTCGTAAGTAGATCTTCTGGGTGATTTCTGACCAACCGGAATTAGGCTCACCCGAACCCGACTCCAGCCTTTCGCCCCTCGAGCGTCCTTCCTCCCGGCTTCTCATCCCTCGGACACCGCGCACGTCCTTCTCGCTCCACCGGTGTACTCTTCCGCAGCTTCCGCGTCCCTCGGATTGCACTGAGCCCATCGGCTCACTTCCCCGCACAATCCTTCTCGTCTACTGCGTCTTACGCTTGACTTCCTCCGTACCTAAGCTCCTGCACACTTAGCAGAGGGATTAAACATACCAGGACCTAACTTAAATCGGTTGATCACATCAAAATCAACCAGGGGTGCTTACAATCTCCCCCTTTTTGATGTGCATCAATCCGAGTTAAGTTAGGGTAAACAAATAAAAAAAACATGCATAATAATGTAAACAGTTTAAGTTAAAAAAAACTTAAATTTCGAGTATATTAAAATTCTACCCCTTAACTTAATACTATTCCTCCCCCTTTGATCACATCAAAAAATTAGGAAATATAAGTAGGGAAGAAGAAAAATTTTTTGAGTGCGATAAAAAATATTCTAAGAAAAAAAATCGCGTTGCCATAGATTTTTCAGATTTTAAAATGACATATTTTTTTCAAAGTTAATTCCATTTTTCTAAAAAAAATTACTTAAATAAAATCTAAATTTTTTATTGATAAAATCCACAGCTGATGAGGAGTTCAAAAAAAATCGAATCCTGTCAAAATATTTTCTATCGAATTTTGAAAAAAAATCATTTTCGATAAAAAATTCATAAAAAGTCGAAAAAAATCTGAATATTTTTGTCAAAGTCGAAGGTGAAGATATGAGTTTAGACAAAAATTTTCAGCTTTAAATTTGTTTATTAAGTCTGAAAATAACATATACGTGTTTTAGAAGAATAGTTTTTTTTTTAAAAAAAATACTTCGAAATTTTTTTTAAAAAAAATTATATTGAGTATTTCCACTATATCTGAATCATGAAAAATTAGATCAATAAACATAAATTATTAAGTCTAATTTTTTTTTGAAATTTTAATTTCAAATTTTGACCGAAAATATTTGAAGAATATTAACATAACTTTTGTAAAAGAATTCTGCACATAAAAAAAACTTATTAGTTTAAAATAAATTTTGGAACCCAAAATAAATTCCTGTCGACAAGATTAATTAAAAACTTAGGCGGAATATAGCTTTTGGGTACTTTTTTAAATTGACCCTTATGATTTTTAAAATACCAATTTAAATTATCAGGAAAGCTATTTTTCTTTTGGCGTAAATATGCAATATCAAGTTCTAATTTTTGCACTAAGTTTTTCAAATTATCATTTTCATTTTTCAAAATATCAGAAGAGGATGTAAGTGTTAATTCATTTTTCAATTTTCAATTTTCTTTTTCTAATCTACAATTAGATTTGAGCAAGACTTTAACTCCTGCATATAATTGATCATGAGGAAGAAAACAAACATTACTTACCGGGTCGCTTTCGAAAAGCGAGGTTCCTCTTTCGTCATCGGTTTCTTCTGACGTCTCTCCCCCTTCATCAGTGCTCCCTTCTTGATGATTTGCCATCAGCGCAAGTCCCGTGTATTCTTGACCTTCTGACTCTTCTGATGAGGACTCATCCCAGGTGGCCTTCAGTGCCTTTTTCTTCTTTGACTGGTTTTTGAGTTTAGGACACTGGTCCTTCAGGTGTCCCTCCTCTTTACAGTTGTAGCATCTGATTATTCGCTTCTTTGGGGACCGTCTTCTTTTCTGCGTTCTTGAAAATTTGTTAGCTTTAAAAAAACTTTTAAAAGAACTTACCATTTTTGTTGTTTCATCGTCAGTTGAGGATTCCTCGTCGAGTTGGATCTTCCTTGTGTTCAGTGCGACGATGCCTGCTTTCTTATTCTTTTCTACAAAACGAGATTCGTGAAGTTCCAAAGTAGAAAATAATTGCTCTAATGTACTTACCGTTAAATCTTTTGAAATGAAATATGCATCGATTACCGAGGTCCATTCCGGGGTTCTCGAAAATGCGTTTAAAATGTACCTTTGAGCATCGCGACTTGTTACCTTTTCTCCGAGGTTCTCACGGTCGGTGATTAGTTCTTTTACCTTAGCATGTAGATGTGCAACTGATTCTCCATCCTCCATCCGGAGGTTTGTCAGTTGGCTTCGAAGAAGGTCTCGTCGAGCCAATTTTGCATCTGAGGTACCTTCATGTAATTCCAGGAATTTCTCCCAGAGCTCTTTTGCCGAGTTATAATTTCCGATGCGGTTGACTTCTTGTGCGGGAAGAACGGCTAGTAGATGAAATTCCGCTTTGCCGTTTGCTACAAAGTCTGCTTGCTCCTTCTTAGTCCACGACTCTATTTCTTTATCCTTGTCGTTGTTGTCTTTTGGAACTGAAAAACCATTTTTCATAATTAATAGCAGTTCAATATCTGTTTTAAAAAATACCTGCATTCGGCGCTTCCACATCGCGAACTCCCCCTCAAACTTCGGCGGGTAGATTACGGCTCCAACCATTTTCTTGAAATTGCTGCAGTCGGCGGTTAGTCCTTCTGCGGCGACCTTGGCTCTGATACCACTTGTTGGATCGGGTTGGTCCGACTAGAGGGGGGTGAATAGACGGATAATAAAATAAAGAAATGGAAGGCACTCGTCTTAAAAAAAACTTGGTCGCAACTAAGAACGTTGCTTCCAAGGCAGTGGACGCTCAATTAAAATCTCCTTGTGGCGGAGAAGCCTTACAATAAAAGCACGCTAGACTATAGAGAGAATTACAAGAGAATTGAATTGAATTAATGAATCTAAATCTCTAAGCCTATTTATAGGTTGAGTGATATGATCTTGATCGTTGATACAAGATTGAGTTGCATCTTGAACGTAGATCTAGGATTATCTCAACCAGATTTCAAACTCTAATTAAAAAGATAAATGTTATTATCTTTTAATCGGTTTGAAAGTTTCAGATGGCAACCGAAGCAGCTCTCCACGCGTGCTGGGATCCGATTGCTTCGCTCTCCCGATTGCTTCAAAACTGATAAGTTTTGACCAAAAAGCCACGTGTAATTTAACAAAGCTTTAATTAAAAGCTGTGATAAAAGTTTTAATTAAAAGCTTTTATATAAAAGCTTTAATTAAAAGCTTTTAATATGAAAGCTTTTATAAAAGGCTTTATAAATATTTTTCAAAAGGTCATTTTATAAAAGCTTTAATTAAAAGCTTTTATAAAAGACGTCGCGCCCGTCTTGATCCAAGTCCAAGTCAAAAGGCAACTTGACTCTTCGTAAGTAGATCTTCTGGGTGATTTCTGACCAACCGGAATTAGGCTCACCCGAACCCGACTCCAGCCTTTCGCCCCTCGAGCGTCCTTCCTCCCGGCTTCTCGTCCCTCGGACACTGCGCACGTCCTTCTCGCTCCACCGGTGTACTCTTCCGCAGCTTCCGCATCCCTTGGATTGCACTGAGCCCGTTGGCTCACTTCCCCGCGCAATCCTTCTCGTCCACTGCATCTTACGCTTGACTTCCTCCGTACCTAAGCTCCTGCACACTTAGCAGAGGGATTAAACATACCAGGACCTAACTTAAATCGGTTGATCACATCAAAATCAACCAGGGGTACTTACAACCTTTTCATTTTCTTCCATGGAAAGGTTTTGAAGTTGGCTGAGAAGGAGGTCCTTCTTGGCTGTCCGGGTTTCATGAGTTCCTTCATGGAGCTCAATGACCTTGTTCCAGAGGTCCTTGGCAGTGGAAAAAGGGCCGACTTTGATCAACACCTCCTTGGTCATACCACATTGTAGGGTGACCACAGCTTTGGCGTCGGCTTCCCCCGTTCGAATTTGTTCAGCCGACCAACTTGAGAACTCGAGCTCTTTTCCTTCAGCATCTCTTGGAGGGATGAAGCCCTCCTTCACAGCAAACCACATATTAATGTTGATCTTCAAATAATACTCCATCCTCGACCTCTAATATTGGAAATCTGATCCGTCGAAGAATGGAGGTCGGCTGGTGCTGAACCCTTCTTTCAAAGCCATCGTTGTTGTAAGCTCTCGGATGTTAAGCCGTTTGAACAGAGCCCCAAGCTCTGATACCACTTGTTGGTGCTTGGATGGCTATAGAGGGGGGGGGTGAATATAGCCAGACACAAATCACTTACTCTCTTTGAAACTTCTGCACTTAGAGTTAGCGGCAGCGGAAACAAACAACACAAACAGAAATATGCAGAAATGAAAAGCAAACCAAATCGCTAACACGGCGATGTACAAGGTTCGGGGATAACTTGCCCCTACTCCTTGACATGCCCGTGAGGTGGGCGATCCCTTGATCGTCGGCAGATGAAGCCCCGGGTGATCCCGGATAAAACATCGCCTCCTTCTCGGTGGAGAAACCTCTCCACAATTGCCTCAAGATGATATGAGATTAAGTGCACTCGACAATGAGAAGGATCACTCACAAAAATACAGCAAGAACACTCAAGCACAAAGCCACAGAGAGCACACAACACAGCCTAGCCAAACTCCTCAAGTTTTCTGTCTGTTCTTCCTTGTCGCTCCTCTGCTTCCAGCTTCGTCTTAAGCCTCTTCTCCTCGTCGCCAAGCTTCGTCAGCATCCCCTGAGCACAGCCTGAATCCACTGACCTCCCTGAGCACTCAGTCCACTGAAGACCTCTTCAGCTGAGCCTCCGTCAGTCGCCAGCCGCGCCTTAGAAGCTGTTGAAACCTGAGAAGAGAATACATACAAACCTTCTCAATGGGAAATCCCCATTTGAATCTCCTCCAATGTTTGAATCATCCCTGTAAAGCCTGCACACTCCAACAGAAGCTTAGCAAATGCATATCAAACAATATCACACAATATCAGCAGGTAGCAGAGAAAACACAGACGTGATCAGAAGTCTGACAGCGATTTCGAATTAAAGTTACAGCTACTGATCAGTCACCAGACCGATCAGAGAGGACCCAGATCGGTCACCGGACCGATCAGGGTTAGCCCTGACCGATCAGGCTCCAGCCTGATTGGTCCACAGTGAGAAACTGGAAATCGCGAACTCCTTGTGATCGATCACCCTGACCGATCACAGATCGTGGATCGGTCACCGGACCGATCCACAGCAGTGCTGGGATTCCCAGCCTTCGCAGGCCAAACCTCACTGATAGGTCACCAGACCGATCAGGTTGTTCCCTAATCGGTCTGGGGACCGATCAGGTCCCTCCTTGACCGATCAGGCTCCAGTCTGATCGGGCCGGTTGAGAAACCTTGCGACAGTTTGATCGGTTACACTGACCGATCATGGGTCTCTGATCGTTCACCAGAACGATTTGAAGCCACATAGAAGCTGAAACAAAAGCTTCTGTTCTCTCCCTGATCAGTCACCAGACCGATCAGGAGCCGAACAAAAGCCAAACAATGTTTCTGTTCTCTCTCTGATCGGTCACCAGACCGATCGGCCTCCTCTGGATCGGTCACCAGACCGATCCACAACAGGAGTTCATTCCAATCTCCCTGATTGGTCACCAGACCGATCTAGCGACTCTCAATTCAACTCTAAGTCAAGAGAACGGCTCCCTAGCCTTCTCAGACTCGTGCTCAGTCCCCCAGTCCAAGACTCCGTGCCCAGCTTCACTCACCGGGACTTCATTCAACCTAGCTTCACTCACTAGGACCTAGCTTCACTCACCAGGGTTTCGGTCACCCGGCTTCACTCACCGGGACCTGGCTTCACTCACCAGGGTTTCACCTAGTCCCACTAGGTCTTTTCCACTTCACCTAGTCCCACTAGGTGTGCCTAGTCCCACTAGGACTTTTCCCATGCCAGCGTGCGATCTCCCGATCCACCTGGACTTAATCCGAATTCATTCAACCAAACTTAAATCGTTGTCAACACCAAAACAACAACCGGGCCAGACTGCATCAACAAAATCAAGTTTGAGGGGAAAACTTGAGAAATTAGAGAAAACCCTAAATAGATTCACTATTAGATTTAAGGGTTTAGATAAATTATTGGGGAGTAAAAAATGCAACAATGATAGATTAGGGTTGGGATACCGATCTAGGTCCTCTAATGCTAAGAAGAAGTCATATGCAAAAGTGTCATATGACTATGACGAGGAGAAATCCAAGAATGGTAAGAGAGTGTCATTTAAGGGTAAAAACACCTTAACCAAGGACAAAGTGTCCAAGATTAAGGGAAAAATGTCCTTAATCAAGGACAAGGCGTCCAAGATTAAGAAGGTTAGGTTTGTAGGCCAAGAGTCACCGGAGGTACGTCGTTGTAGCCTAGTATTTGTTGAGTCACCTAGGAAGGTGACTAAGGTTAAGAGCTCAAGAGGAAGCTCTAAGAGTTAAATTGGGATCCATTGTCAATGGATCTCGGGAGGATATCTCCCGGAAGTCTAGATAGACTATGGAGTGTGCCAAAGAATTTGAAGACGAGCTTGAGTTAAATCTCAATCCTTGGGTTTTGGCACATTGGGCATATGTTTTATGCATGAAAATATGACAATAGAGTCATATTGCATGAAAATTGATTTAGTATAGGCAAATACATTGGTATATGTTGAGACCGGTGCGTACAGCTAGAGGGGGGGGTGAATAGCCATTCACCCACTTGATTTGCCAATTTCTTCCTACACGTGTTAGTAAGCGCAAGCGGAAACTTAAACTACAAGATAAAACAATGCTAACACCAAATCTTTACGTGATTCAGAGATGATACTCCTACTCCACGGCTGTCCGTAAGGTGGATGATCCTGATCTGTCGGTGGATGAGTCCCCGGAAGACCTCCGGCTAGCTCTTGTCGCTCCATGTAGGTGGAGAAATCTAGAGCCACAAACGCCCGACAACACCTGAGCACTTGTAAACTACTAATATGCTTTAACTAAGCTTATTTCGTCAACTTTTGCCCAACCAAACCGAGCTCTCTTAAATAGAGCTCGACCTTGAAATAGTCGTTACCAGTCGACTGGTACCAACACCAGTCGACTGGACCACTTGAATTCGAAAGTTATAGCCCAACGTTTGAATTCCAGCCGACACTAGTCGACTGCTACATGCAGCAGTCGACTGATCTTTCTGTTCAACACCAGTCGACTGCTACATGCAGCAGTCGACTGCCCAAAACCTAAACCCAGGGTTTCAACCCCGAGTACATTCACTCAGCATTCGTCCTCGCCCGACCAACCTAGACCTAGCCTTCTAGCCTCCTCCATCAGCCTTGTGTCCCTCGGATGCCTCCCCAACCTTCACGCCTTGCCTTCGGCCTCAGTCCTTGTTGTCGAGTCTTCCTTTGCCAAGATGCCACTTGGACTTTTCTCCTTTGTACCTGTATTCTGCATTCTCACAATGCAATATCAAATACAATAATAATCCTAACTCAAACCTTTGCCCAAACATCAAAACCCAAGGTACCTAGATTGCTCCAACAATCTCTCCCTTTTTGATGTTTGGCAAGCTGTTTAAGTTAGGGAAACAACAACAAAGCATGTTATCATGGAACCTAACCTTAGACTCCCCCTTCTACCATAACTCCCCCTTGAGTAGGTTTTCCTTGCAAATGTACTTCTCCTCCTTTGCCAACAAATGCTCCCCCTTCACCTAAGCTCCTCCTTGAGCTTGGATTTCTTGCAAAGGTGTGTTGGCTTCCCACTTAAACCCAACACTTCTCCCCTTTGCCACACATCAAAAAGAACTCCAATAATATCTCAATTATTGGATTCTTTAACCTCTAATGATCATAAACAAAGTGTATTAACTCCCATAAGATTATACACTTGTTTTACATCATTGGAACACTTTTTGACTGCTGAAAAATAGTTTCAGCCTGTATCAGTCGACTGCGATAGTTACCCGTCGACTAATTCTCGTCGAAAAATCATACAGTATCTAGTCTCTATCCAAAACACTATTACCAGTCGACTTCCCCCTGTACTAGTCGACTGGTAACCTGAAAACTGCATTTTCAACATTTCTGACCCAATTACAAAAATGCACCAGAAATTTCATAAATTTCTAAAAATTCTCAAATTTTATGGAGAGGTTTGTGGTACCCGTGTCTACTTAGGAAAAATACATTCAAAAATGTATCTATCATCAATCCAAGATTGACACAAAACCTAAAACTATCTAAATGGTTCAATTGAATCTTGACCTAAAGTCCTAGTTTTGGCCTCCTCTTGATGTAGCTACCTATACCAAACCACAATGCACCCCCAACATTAGTTCATATGACTTCTATACATCAAATATCAATTTTCATGTAATATGACCCCAATGTCATATTTTATGCATGGAACTCACTTTCAATGTGCCAAATCCTAGGATTGAGACTTAAATTCGTCTCCAAATCCTTTGGCACACTCCATGGTCCATCTAGACTTCCGGAAGAAATCCTCCCGAGATCCATTGACCATGATTCCCAACTTAACTCCTAGAGCTCCCCCTTGAGCTCTTAGCCTTAGCCACCTCCCTCGGTGACTCAACAAATACAAGACCACATCGGTGTTCCTTCGGTGATTCTTGGCCTAGGTTTTTAACTTCCTTAACCTTGGACACCTTATCTTGGTTAAGTTCTTCTTTCCCTTAACTCTAAATGGTGTATCCTTGCCATTTTTGGATTTTCCATCCTTGACATATTATATGCTACCTTAGCATATTTCCTTCCATTTGCCTTGGATGTATCCAATTTGATATTTTTAGGTTTTTGACCACCCAAACACATGTCAAGTCTCCCTAGGTCCAATAATGAGCCTATCTAGGACTCTCTCCATTTCCTCAAGCCTTGCCTTCAAGATTCGATTTTCCAACTCTAGAGCTCTAACCCTAGAGTCAACATGTCCACTTTGGACATTCCTAGGCCTACCCACCTTTCTAGGCATATGTCTCCTCTTTTGGGGTTAATGCCTTGATCATTAACTACTTTCCTCCCCTTAGGCATGGTAGTTTAGGTTTACTTGGTCTAGTCTTGGATAATAATTTCCTAGGGTTATCTACCTTGTTAATGATATTCCTATCATTATACCTTAATTCATGATTATACTTAACAAGCATATAAGAATTGGAAATAAGATTTAATTTTAAATAAGGGATTACCTTCCCTTTTACCTTTGAAGCTCCCCCTTGACTTGAGCTCATCTTTTTCTCCAATTTCTTCAAGTGTGTCAATTTCTCGATTTCTCCTTTCTTTGGGCACTTAGTATGGTAATGGCTCCGCTCACCACACGTGAAGCAAATTATATGCTTCATATCCTTCTTTACTCCATCCCCACAACTCATGTTAGTTTTCAAATGATTTGACTTGAGTTTAGGATTTATCTCCTTTTTCTTACCCAATGGACACTTGTCCTTATAGTGTCCCTTTTGATTACACCCAAAGCAAATTATGTGATCCTTTAACTTTGCTTTGGTGGACACTTCCTCCTCCTCTTCGGATGTTGAACTTGATTCAATTTCTGATTGGTCCTTCTCCTTCTCTTAGACCAATGCCCCCTTTTCCTTGGGCTCCTCTTCTCCTTGTCCTTGTGTTGAATTTTCATGTAGAGCTATCACCTTTCTCCATATCTCATATGCATTCTTGTATTCTCCTACACGTGACACAATATACAGAGGTAATAAATTTAACACAATTCTAGTTACCTCCTTATCCACCTCCATTTCCTCCTTTCGATCCTTGGTCCAATACTGAGGTCGGAGGCGTTTTCCCTTCTTGTCCGTTGGAGCTTCAAATGGAACCTCCAATGTGGTCCAATGGTCCCAATCCATTTGGAACCACGTCTCCAACTACTTCCTCGAATAATCAAAGTCATCGCGATCGTATGGCGGTGGGATCCGAGTATCCCATCCAAGCGGACCTTCTGAATCCATCTTCCTCTAGCATCTTTGCTCTTTTGGCGGTTATTCCAACAAGAGCAACCTCGGCTTTGATAGCACTTGTTAAGATTGGTGCGTACGGCTAGAGGGGGGTGAATAGCCATTCACCCACTTGATTCGCCAATTTCTTCTTACACGTGTTAGCTAACGCAAGCGGAAACTTAAACTACAAGCTAAAACAATGCTAACACCAAACCTTTACATGGTTTGGAGATGATACTTCTACTCCACGGCTGTCTGTAAGGTGGAAAATCCCAATATGTCGGTGGATGAGTCCCCGAAATACCTCCGGCTAGCTCTTGTCGCTCCTTGTGGATGGAGAAACCTTGCCACAAACACCCGACAACACCTGATCACTTGTAGACTACTAATAAGCTTTAACCAAGCTTATTTCATCAACCTTTGCCCAGCCAAATCGAGCTCTCTCAAATAGAGCTCGACTCTGAAACAGCCGTTACCAGTCGACTGGTGCCTTGGATTCGAACGTTACAACCCAACGTTTGAATTCCAGCCGACACCAGTAGACTGCTACATGCAGCAGTCGATTGCTCAAACCCTAAACTTAGGGTTTCAACCCCGAGTATAGTCTCTCAGCATTCGTCCTTGCCCGACCAACCTAGACCTAGCCTTCTAGCCTCTTCCATCAGCCTTGCGTCCCTTAGATGTCTCCCCATCCTTCACGCCTTGCTTTCTGGAGCTTCTTTCGGCCTCGATCCTTGTTGTCGAGTCTTCCTTTGCCAAGATGTCACTTGGATTTTTCTCCTTCGTACATATATTCTGCATTCTCACAATGTAACATCAAATACAATAATAATCCTAACTTAAACCTTTGCCCAAACATCAAAATCCAAGATACCTAGATTGCTCCAATAGTATAGATGTCATATAAACCAATGCTAGGGATGTATTGTGATTTGGTATGAGCAAATACATCAGGAGGAAGCCAAAACTAGTACTTTAGGTAAAGGTTCAATTGAACCATTTAGATAGTTTTGAATTTTGTGTCAATCTTGGGATCTGAGATATATACATTTTTAAATATATTTTTTCCAAATAGACACGGCTACCACAAACCTCTTCACAATATTTGGAAATTTTTAGAGACTTGTGAAATTTCTGGTGCATTTTTGAAATTGGGCCAAAAATACAGAAATAAGCTGATATCAGGGTATTAGTCGACTGGTGCAGAGGGTAGTCGACTGATAATTTTGTAAGGTTGTTTTTTTATGAGGTCAGTCGACTGGTAACTGTCTCAGTCGACTGATATAGGTTGAAATTACTTTCAGCATAGTCGAAAAGTATCCTAATGATGTCAAACTTATGTATAATCTAATGGGGGATTATTATACAATGTTTATGATTATTAAAGGGTAAAGAATCTAATAATTGGGAGATTATTGGAGTTCTTTTTGATGTGTGGAAAAGGGAGAGAAGTGTTAGGTTTAAGTGGGAAATCAAACACCTTTACAAGAAATCCTAGCTCTAGGGGGAGCTTAGGTGAAGAGGAAACATTATTGCTCATGTATTGGCAAAGGGGGAATCTTGTAATAGGTTTTTAAAAAGCCTTTGTAAGTCTATGTGTAGGGGAGCCTTGGAAAGGTTTTTAAAAAGACCGTTTGGTAAAGATCCTAACTCATTTGAGAGTTTAGGTGTGGGGGATGCCTTGTGATAGAATTCATACATGTTTGCATTGCATGTTTGCATATGCATTAGCGGTGTAAGTCCAAGATGTAGTCTTGGCAATGTAAGTCCATTTGGTTTTTAGCATTGTATTTGCTATTTGTTTTCCCTAACTTAAACGTATTGCCAAATATCAAAAGGGGGAGATTGTTGGAGCAATCTATGGTCTGTGGGACCATGTGTTTTGATATTTGGACAAAGGGTTTAAGTTAGGTTTACCTTTGTATTTGATATGTGTATTTAAGTGTGTAGGTTTGTAGGATACACATAGACTCAACTTGATGACTTCAGGTCCGGTGAAGGATTGTATGAGGATAGTCATGGAGTAGGAACATCATCTCCGAACCACGTAAATCGACGTGTGTTAGAGGTTTGTGTTTCTTGTTAGTTTTAGTTTTATTTTGTATTTCATTGTGCGTAACAAGTGTAGGATGAATCGACGAATCAAGTGGGTGATCGGCTATTCAACCCCCTCTAGCAGTACGATTAAGTCCCAACAGAAATGACTTACCTTCGAATGAACTATTTGTGAAGTTTCCTATAAATTATATAACACAAAAAATTAATATTTCTAATAAAAGAACGTAGTTTACGATAAAATTTATTTTATAGAAACAAGTAGATACTGGATGTGGAGGGCTTACGCTCAAGTGTGGAGGTTTGAGAGATATAACGTCACTTTTATTTTTGCCGCGAGATTACTAATCTTGTATAGCAAGTATTATACAATAGCTACTACAACGTTTAGCAGTTCTACTGCTGAATAAAACTTGTTTGAGGTTGTAGCGGCTATTAACCAGTAACTGCTACAACACATGTCTGACATTGTAAAAGTTCTAGTCTAGTAGCTGCTACCACGTGTAGCAAGTACTTATACACATGTTTGACGTTGTAGCAGTTATTTGTGGGATTGTTGTAATCGATAGAGGAGGGTGAATAACGATTACGTAAATTTTTCGGAAATAATCAAAACACAGAGGATGAATTAAAAGCACAATGCTAACACGTTTCTTTTTTACTTGGTTCGGAGTCATTGATAGCTCCTACTCCAAGGCCCACGGTCCTTGACCATTTTCGTTGGGCAATTCTATAAGTCGAGAAAAATATTATAAATATGTAAGTCGAATACAAATTTAAACAATGAATAAAATATACCGACGACACTGAAAGGATCGCAGAATGTCTTGGGCAGCGTGTCATCGACCTTAATTGTTTGCGGCGTGGAGAAACTCGATCACGGAAGGAGTTTAAAGATCATTGGAGTGCTTGAGTTGCTAGAAGGCTTTTCTCGTTGAATGTGAAAACCGATTCTTGAAAGCAAGGGGTGAAGCCCCTTATATAGGCAGTTCTCGGGCGCCTGAGGCTTGTTGGGCGCCGGACACGTGTCGCGAATCAAGGGCGTCCTTATCCGCAGACTCGTCCAAACCCCTATCCTCTGGTCTTGGGTGCCTGGGACCTTTGGGGTGCCTGATGGCTCACAGACGCCTAAGTTGCTGACGTGGCATCCTGCCAGCTCAGCCGAACTCACCCGCTGGAACAAGCCATCTGGGGCGCCTGATAACTATCAGGCGCCTGGCTTCTTGGGCGCATGACTCCTCTCAGGCGCTTGGGATGCAGCAGTAAACACTTTTCACTCCTGCAATCAGGGTTAGTCCTAGAACAGTATAATATAAATAATTACAAGTATAAATCACAGCCGGAGCTATCTTGGTTCTGACTTTGGATTTCAAAGTGAAATCCTAGGATGAACCGACGCCTACTGCTCCCTATTCCGGGGAACGCGTCCTCACCTACTCCTCTCAGGAGAAGTTACCCTTTGCCAATCGATTCCTCCGGTTGAACTTTTGCTCGGCTTCCGAGACTGCCGGATCTCGAGACGTTCGTTGCTCGACCTGCCTCTACTTCTGTCCGCAATCCTCTCGGCTAAGACTCCTGCCCAATTTTCCGAATCAAGACTTCGTTGCCCAGTCCACGACCAGGACTTCTTATCCAACCCTCGGCCAGGTCTTCTTGCTCAACCATGTAGGTCAAGACTTCATGCCTAGGTAAACTAGGACTTTCCTGCACACTTGGTAAATCCATTAGATAACAATACACACTTAACTTTGAACCCTTTGCCATTATGAAAACCAGGTTTAATTTGGTGCTTTCGGCACCAACAATCTCCCCTTTTTTGATTTATAACAATATCGTTCAAAAGTTAAGTTAAAAAAATAGAAAACATATTCATGATAATTATGTAGTAGAAAGAAAGAATAAGTAGATTTTCTACTCTCCCTCTTAATCAGTTCTCTCCCCCTTTTCCTTAGAAATAATTTTTGAAAAACTTAGCAAAAATTCAAATATTGCATAAGGCTTCTTTTAATTTGAAAATCTCCCCCTAAAGCTTTTGAAAATATGTAAATTTTCTATTTTGAAAGTTTTTCCACAAAGATTTTGAAACCTTCTGAGTAAAGGAAATCTTTAAGAAAAATAAATTTTGAAAAAAATTATAGCTTAAAGTTTTTCTCCAACAAAATTTTCTAACTCGAATAGGATTTTAAAAATCTTTTCAGGAAGTAAAATTTTTTTCGAAGAAAAACTTGCGTAGCAAGCTAAAAAAGATCAAAAAATAATTTTAACTTACTAACAAAAATTTTGAGAATAAAATAATTTTAAAACATGACTTTTTCAAAAATAAAGATTTTGATTTTTTCCAAAAATAAGGAAAAAACTTGACTTGGGAAAAATTATTTTATCTTTGACTTGGAAAAAAAAATTATTTTAACTTTACTTTATTTTAACATGACTTTTCCTTCTCTACCCCTTTGTCATATATCAAAAAAGATAAAAAAACATGATTGGTAAAAAATGTGATGTATTAGTGCCTACTTGCTTTGTAAAAATGATGAAGGAAACTGCAGCAAGTAATTGAATTGATCTCAGTTTGACCCAAGTGATAAAATTTGAACCCAGTTAACATACTAGTGAGACTTTTCATAAAAAATTAACCAAATTAACTTCTTTCGCTCCCTGTCTAACCCAGTTAGCTGCTTACTAACTGTTATATAACAACAACTTTCACTAGGGTTAGTCAAGTTAAATAGCTCGATCAAGTTAGACTTTCTAATCTTGAATACTTAACTTGATTGTTGTTCAAATGTATTTATCGCCCCAACTGCTCTTGATGCACTGACTTAAAGTATCTTGAGTCAAGGCATAGACCTAAGCATCTCAACCCAATCTAGGTTATCAATCAAAGTACCCTAATGTGCTTGTGAGATGCTGACTTCTAGATCTATAGGAGCATGCAATTCTAAGGTTAAGTCTTAAGCTAAGTCCATTGCGTAGAAAAACCCTAGTTTTGAAGGGGTAAATTTTTATAAAAATCTAAGTCGGAAAAATATTTTAAAAATCAAAACTTAGTTGAAAAATACGATTAAAAATGATTTTTCTTAAATTTTTTTTTGAACAATTAAAGAATAAAAAGCAGTCATATTCTACTAAGCACATTCCTAATGATAATCAACTCAGATTGCATAAGTCTAAAGTAGATGATCAAGTCAATTTTTACAACACGGAGAGTCGGAGAACAAATCCCTAGTACAATAGCAAAGAAGACGAGCCTAGATGCTAAGAGGAGCCAGGATACCACGACCGAAACATCGACATCATCTCCTCATGTTGGACCTGGTCTGCTACGAGCCTCTCATCATGTTGGGCCTGAAGGGCATCCATCTGCTCGACGTGACGGGCCTCTATGTCCTCTCGAAGACTATGAACCTCCATCTCTATCCGTGTGAGGCACTGGTCTATAGTCATCGGAAGGGGGGTGGTGGTGGTGGAGACTCTCTCAGCTGCTCCTCGATCTCAGCGGCGAGATCTGCTACATCAACGTCCACCTCGTCATCCAAGTCGACTTGGGGTGGAGCACCTCATCGTCTCCATGATATGACCCTGGTGGCCGAGATATCTATGGCGGCTAGGGAAAAGTTCCTAATTCCTATTTCATCAAAATCGGTCATCGTGATGATCTCTTTGGCAGAAACATCATGACCGTAATGATGGAAAAGTGCGGTCAGGATGTGGCAGTAGGGGGTCCGCACTCTAGAGTGAGTGGAGATGCTCGAGGCATAGATGATCGTCTGTAACATATGTAGACCGATGTCTATGTCCAGATGATGGATCATCGCGTAAAGTAAGAATGAGTAAAAGATGCATAACCGCTACATCCCGTGAAGTCAAGGGAAGAATGCAGCGAACCATGACTCGATAGAGGGTGTAGTCCTAGATGCATAGATCGATGGATCAAAATTTTGAACCATCGGATCTCTCTCACGTCTGAAAAAATAAGAGTAAAGAAGGTCGAGGGTAATGTGGGAGTAAAGGGAGGGAAAGGGAAGATCCTTAGGAGGATAACAAGAGAAGGTGGACTGAGAGGGTCGTAGTCCAAGAAATCTAGTATGTAAAGAAGGAGAAATGGTAAGTGGAAGGGTCTGAATAGTAGTAGTGTAGCAGAAATCATCGACTTTAACCAAGTTATTATAAAACTCGACACACAAAGTCGCGTTTATAGAATGATTACAGTACACTAATCATTCTAGTTGGTAATAGGTAATGACATCAATAGCTGTAGGACAGGATTGGGTAAAGAATCCCCTATTTAGATAGCTAGTCTTTATGGGTTTGTACTTAGTGGTAGAAAATTTATTAAAATGGGCTAATGTCGGAAACCTAAGGTCAGGGCTAGGTTTAATACCGGGGTCGGTCTCGATAGGACGATGTTTGCTAATAATAATCAACAATTGAAATAATTAATGATAATAAGTTGAAAAAGAAGAACAAACTTTGAAAAACATACCGAGGAGGCATTGTCGGAGAGGAAGAAGAGAGGAGGACTTGGGATGCTTGGAAGAGCTCATAGAAGGGAGGAAGTAGTGTGAGTTGGGTGTGGAAGGGGTGCCATGGGCAAGGGCTTATATAGCCCTTCCCGGGTGCCCGTGAAGGCCTTGAGGCGCCTGTGGCAGATGAGACGCTCGAGATCTTACTCGGGCGCCTGAGTTCAGTTGAAATCAAGTGTGGCAGCCTTTGACTGCCTCAAGTGTGGGAAAGACTTGGGCGCCCGTGAGGGTCTCGAGTGTCCGGTTTGACCAAACTTTGACCGGGTTAAAATACTTCAATCAAGACCTAAGTTCTAAGATGGTTGAATTCAAGTTTGATTAAAAGCAATGGGTTACTTTTGAAAACAAAAAAAATGTTAAATTTAATTTTGAAAGCATTAAGTTGAATTTTCAAAATGTTAAATTTAATTTTGAAAATTATTAAGTTGAATTTTGAAAATGTTAAATTAAATCTTGAAAACATTAAGTTAAATTTTAAAAATGTTAAATTTAATTTTGAAAATTATTAAGTTGAATTTTGAAAATATTAAATTGAATTTTTGAAAATATTTAGTTGAATTTTTGAATTTGATTAAATGTATATTAAGGGTAAAGTTAATTGAGTTGGTTGGGTTGGACTACCTTATTAGATCCTAAACATCTCACCCGTTTCTAAGTGATAAAACAATTATCCTTATCTGTTTTATGAGATGCATTAATTTTAACTTGGTTTTATGTTAACACTATGATTTAATTGAAACTTGTGTTAGATTTGGGTTTAGCAATTAATAAATTGAAAATAAATTTTGATAATCAGCTTCCAGGTCTTGGCGAGGCACAGAGGCCTTCTTTGGTCGTAGCCTTATTGGATCATCAACCCCTTCCTAGACAAAGTCTTTTAAAGAAATTTTTTTCTCAAATTACTTATTGAGAAACCCTAGTCTAACTAGTTGAGGATTTGACGAGGTAGCTTCGGTTAGTTCCACCTGACTAATAGGACCAAATAGGGTACACCTTACCCTACCTGACTTTTTAAGCAAGTTTCTCTAACGTATTATCATCTCGTCCCACCCTAATACTAGGTTGTGCAAGTTTCAACTAAGTCAGATCCTTATCTAACCATTCCTAAATCTAAGCATAATATCTTGCAGAAAATAAAATGAACAAGCATCAAATAGAAAACAGGAAAAAATTTATCTAATTATAAAAATAATTTTTATATTGGCTCCCCTGGACTAAAGCCTCGGTATGGGTTAGGCAAGATGTGAATCTTGTCCCTGAGAATCCAATATTGGTTTGGTCCGGCTTAATTTGTCAAGCATAATTTCAAGACCCATGCTTGGACTCGGGTTCTACTTGGGTTCATCATCGAGTAGTAGGATCTATATCGTGAGTTGGCTCGATAACTAAGTCCGGATCGGTTCAGAACTGATTTTTGTTTTCTAAGAATCATGTCAAGATTCTTGGAACCCAAAGAAAATCGTTCCAATGCAACTCTTAGTTCCTTCACTTGAGTTTTCAAGGAGGAATTCTCCTCCTCAAGTTTTTGGGCTTGAGTGGAGGTTCCTTCCTGAATTGGTTTAGTTAAGGGACTAGAGTTGACTCCCTCTTTCAGGATTTTGACTTCCTGTCGGAGGGATTCGACCCTAACGTTGGCTTTGGCCAACTTACAAGATAGATAAGATATTAAATCATAAAGTTGAGATTCGGGGTAACCTCTTACTATTATTTGCTCATCTTCTGAAATTGAAAGTCTTCCAGTTCCGACGTTCTCTTCATATTCCGATTTCAATTTGGTGTCGAGATTCTTCGAAGCAGTCAGCGCGAGGAGGTTGGCGTGTGGTACTTCTTCTTCTTCTTCTGAAGATGATTCATCCCACGTAGCTTTGAGAGCCTTCTTCCTCCGGTTCTTCTTATTTTCCTTCAACTAGGACACTCCGATTTGTAGTGGGCCTTCTTGTTACACCCATACAGGTCACTTCACTCTTGGCTTTTTGGCTGGTAGACGGTTCAGTTGGATCATCCTTTTTCTGGTTCGCCTTCTTCTTCTTCATTTGTCCCTTGATCATTTTGTATTGACTCTGGGCCAATCGGACCAACTCTGGATAATTGATTCCGTCATCATCGGACTCTGAGTTGGAATCTGACTCGGGTATCAGTTGCACCGGCGTTAGTTTGTTCGTGGAATTCTAATTCAAAAAATAATTCATCTAATTTGATATCTGCCCGCATACTCGGCCAAACCCCTATCCTCTGGTCTTGGGCGCCTGGGACCTTTGGGGTGCCTGATGGCTCACGGGCGCCTGAGTTGCTGACGTGGCAACCTGCCAGCTCAGCCGAACTCACCCGCTGGAACAAGCCATCTGGGGCACCTGATAACTATCAGGCGCCTGGCTTCTTAGGCGCCTGACTCCTCTTAGGCACTTGGGATGCAGCAGTAAACACTTTTCACTCCTACAATCAGGGTTAGTCCCATAACAGTATAATATAAATAATTACAAGTATAAATCACAGCCGGAGCTATCTTGGTTCTGACTTTGGATTTCAAAGTGAAACCCTAGGTCGAATTGACGCCTACAGTTCCCTCTTCCAGGAAACGCGTCCTCACCTACTCCTCTTAGGAGAAGTTACCTTTTGCCAACCGGCTCCTCCGGTTGGATTGTTGCTCGGCCTCCGAGACTACCGGATCTCAAGACGTTCGTTGCTCGACCCGCCTCTACTTTTGTCCACAATCCTCGCTCGGCTAAGACTCCTGCCCAATCTCTGGATCATGACTTCGTTGCCCAGTCCACGACCAGGACTTCATGTCTAACCCTCGACTAGGTCTTCTTGCTCAACCTTGCTGGTCAAGACTTCGTGCCTAAGTGAACTAGGACTTTCCTGCACACTTGGTAAATCCATTAGATAATAATACACACTTAACTTTGAACCCTTTGCCATTATCAAAACCAGGTTCAATCTGGTGCTTCTGGCACCAACATTATTGTCCAATAACTACTACAACGTGTAGCAAGTACTTGTACAATATCTGCTACAACGTTGTAACAGCTAGTTTGAAGTAGTTGCTATAACATGGTTAAACATAACTAGTTTGCTTTCACGTTATAGCAATAGAGTAAATATTTCTACAAATCTATTATTGACCAACTATAAACAATATTGTAGCTTATTTTGCTTAAATAACTGCTTAATGTGTCTCATTCTATGTAGTAGGACTTCTACATTTTGGAATCTTGTAAAATTTCACAATGTAGACATTTCTCAAGTTTCCTGTATATAAGATAACTAAAAATTTAACACTTTCAAGGTTATAGTAGAAAAAGGATGTAGCAGCTACTTTGAGGTAGCTACTACAATGTGTATCATCATAATACTATAGAAGAAGTTGATATTGTAGTTGAACACCCTAATTAAAAAATTAATAGGCAGATTGAAAGGGGTAGGGCTAGCAACGTCGGGTTTTGTTTGAGGTAGCTCTGTGTTCCAATGGAGGAGCGGCAGGAAGGGAAGCCACCGACGAGGGAAGGAGCTACATCAATGGAAGACGACTACAACGTCAGGCTTTGTTTGAGTTTGAGGATCTTTATCAGTCAAAGACAAGAGCTTTGAGGTAACATTGTTTGCGTCCAGTGAAGGAACGAGAGACAACAACAGAACACGGTGGCGAGCGTAGGAGCAAGAGCGACGGAAGACAATAGTGAAGGAGAAGCACGTGAGTGCGAGAGAAATTTAGAAATTGATAAAGTGAAAAAAGAGTGAGGGTTTTTATAATAGAGGGAGGAAGGGGAGAGAGAAAAAAGAATATTTTAATACTTAAAAGATTGAGCAGGAGAGCAAGAACGTAAGGAATTTTTAATTGGAAAAAATCGAGCTGGCAGCACCACTTGAGCACGTTGCTCACGATCGCTTACGAAGTGTCGGGCAGGATATCATTTCTCATATATATGTTATAATAGATACAATTTCATAGTTATCACAATACATACTTAACATGTTAAAAAATATTCACGTTAAAACAACTACGATTTCATAATTACAGCAACGCATACTTAGTATGTTAAAAAATATTTACATTATAGCAACTACAATTTTGTAAATACTAAAATGTGGATTCAATTTTGTTATTTACTATTCACGTTGTAGCAGTTATAAAATCGTAATTGCTACAATTGTTGTAGCAGTTACGTCTGTTACGACATGGATTTGACCTGCTAATCGAATATGCACGTTGTAACAGTTACGGTTTTGTAACTGCTACATGACATAAGACAAAATAGCAATTATTTTGAGATGGGTTTCACATAGAAATTTTAGAGAAGACACTAGCAATCGAGGTCATCTCTAAGTACTCTAGTCGAATAAAATTAATTCAAAACAAAAAATAATAATAACCTAACGTCAACTAAATACAGGTTTAAATAGTCTTAAAATGTTAACGTGGTAAAAGATTAAAAACCATAATAAAAGGAATAAAAAATTTTAGAACCTCTGAAAAGACTTTAAACGATATTTCATTATAGGTTATACCTGATAATTAATTATAAATCTTTGAATAAACTTCGATTTGAATTATTAAAGGCCTCGTGATTCATTCTGAATTAAAAATTATGACATCAAAACTCAAATATCTTACATCACTATTATATAAATAACAGTTATGATTTTATAGTCGCTACGATACATCCAACTGAGAAGGATAAATATATATCATTGAACAGTAAAAAGAGGGCCTTTTAATCAAAAAGTAAAACGGGTCGCATTTTTATTTCCCCCAATTTTTTCGTATGAGATTTGTTGACGGTGTGGAAGAGTGTGGATATAGAAGTGTAGGTGGGAGTGGGAGGGAGTTGGGGGTTGGAGAGTAATGAAACTTAAAAGGGGTGTACACTTGACAGCTGAATGTAAAGGAGATGACCATTTAGGCTACGTTTGGTAGGGGGTAATGTAATTCGGTCTGTAATGTAATCAAGTTTGTAATGTAATGTAATGTAATCTTGATTACATTGTTATGTTTGGTAATGAGTTGTATATAATCTTTGATAACAATTACAAGTTAGATTCTTTTGTTTGGTGAGAGACAATCCATCCTGTAATGTAATCAAAATTGACGACCGATGACCATCGTCGGGCGGCCGGTGACCATTGACCGGCCGGTGAATGCCGGCGACCGCCGGCGGTCGGCGGCGGCCGGCGAACGCCGGCGGTGGTCGCCGGCGGTCAGCGAACGCCGACGGTGGTCGCCGCCGGACGCCGGCGGCCGGCAGTCGGCGGCGGTTGTCGCCGGCGGCCGGCCGACAGCGGTTGTCGTCGGCGGCCGGCCGGCCGGCGGTTGTCGCCGGCGGCCGGCCGGCCGGCGGTGGTCGCCGACGGCCGGCCGACGGCGGTGGTAGCCGGCAGGCGACCGGCGGCAACGAATGACTGTCACCGCCCGACCGATGACTTTACAAGCTGTAATGTAATCCAGATTACGGAGGTTTTGATTTGTAATCCAGATTACAAATCATCAACCTCTTTTGTAATCGAGATTACATTACATTACAATCTTAAAGTGATTCCAAACAAAAAAAATCCAAATTGTAATGTAATCTCGATTACATTACTGGATGGATTATACCCTACTAAACGTAGCCTTAATGTGTGGAGACACTATAAGAAAAAATGCGTTGGGCATGACTTATCAAATAAATATGTCATCATCAATTTTTGTGTTTTAAATTAATAAACACAAATTTTTGTGTTTATTAAATTAATAATATGTCATCATCAATTTTTGTGTTTTAAATTAATAATATGTCATCATCAATTTTTGTGTTAAATGTAAGAGCAAATTCAAACTCAAGTGAGTAGCTATTATTCGATATAGACTAAAGCCAAAGTCATATCTATTTTTGTGTTTTAAATTAATACAAAATTAAATAAAATTAAAGAAAAATGTGACTTGATTCCCAACTCGACCCACAAAACCAAAACACTTTGTTTACTTCTTCATAATTTGTTACAAAAAATAACTCGATTATTATCTCATCATAAATATGCTTAATTTTATTAATTATTAAGGTGACAATTAATTTATAAATTAGTTGGCATTTTAAAATCATAAATATTAATAAATTACACAAATAAATATGTCATCATCAATTTGACAACTAATAAAGTTTCATAATGAAATTAAATTGGGTAAAATTTATAGGGAGGCTTCTGAGCAAAAGTGAAAAAATAAAAACTATTTTTTCATTTCACCCTCTATAAAAATTGCATAATTAACTTTAAATATATTATTTGATATTATTACTTTGAATTAGTAATTACTATTATAACAGTTATGATTTCATAATTATTATAATTATAATTATTATTATTTATAATTATTATAGTTAAATTTCGTAACTATTATAATATGAAAAATAATCTTAATAAAGATGACAAAGTTTTTGGAATCTTCAAAAATACTTTAAATAATATTTTTCAATCATTAATATAGACATCTAAACGAGTTTCGATTTGATACTTTACACATTTAGATAAAATTGTAATTGCTATATTTATATGACAGTTCAATTGTAATAGTTACGGGTTAATTGTTACCACAATTCGCTTATGATTTATTATTTATGCGAAAAATATAAGCAGGATAATAATGAATTGAGGATAATTAAGAAATTATATATATGGGATAGAAATTTTTTAATAAAAAATCATATTGCATAAATAAAAATATTAATACTATAAAGTGATCATTAAATTGGATAAAAAATATTAGATACTACAATTATTATATAGTTATTTACTAGCTACTTCACTAATTTTGAATTATTTTTGTCTATATTCAATTAATTTTATTTAAGTTTAATCTAAAAAAAGTTTGTGATTATAATAATAAGAAACTTGCTGCGTTTGGTAAAGGGTAATGTAATCGAGTCTATAATGTAATTAAGTTTGTAATGTCACGGTTGCGTTTGGTAGAGGGTAATCCATTCTGTAATGTAATCAAGATTACATTACAAGTTGGATTCCTTTGTTTGGAATAATTTTAAAATTGTAATGTAATGGAATCTCGATTACAAAAATGACTCAAGATTTGTAATCTCGATTACAAAACTAAAACGATGTAATCCGATTACAATTACAACATGTAAAGTCGTTGGCCGGGCGGTGGCGGTCGCCAGTCGTCGGTCGGTCGTCTGTCGGTCGCCAGTCGTCGGTCGCCGGTCGCCGACCGGCGGTCGCCGGTCGCTGGTCGGTCGGCAGTCGGCCGCCGGCAGCGGCCGCTGGTCGCCGGTCGTCGACGACCGTTGGTCGCCGATTGCCGGTGGTCGTCGGTCGCCGGTCGCCGATCGCCGGCGGTCGTTGGTCGCCAACCGACCGATGGTAGTCGCCAAGCATGGTCGTCGGTCGTCGTTGTCGGTCGTCAGCCGCCAATCTTTGATTACATTACAGGATGGATTACCCTTCACCAAACGCAGCCTATGGTTATCAAAGATTACATACAACTCGTTACCAAACATAGTAATGTAATCTTGATTACATTACATTATATTACAAACTTGATTACAATACAAACTCGATTACAGTACCCCTTACCAAACGCAAGTAATGTAATGTAATTAAGATTACATTATTATGTTTGGTAACGAGTTGTATGTAATCTTTGATAACCATATACTGCGTTTGGTGAAAGATAATCTATCCTGTAATGCAATCAAAGATTGGCGGCTGACGACCGACAACAACGACCGACGACTATGGTTGGCGATTGCCGTCGGTCGGTCGGCGACCGACCACCGGCGCCGGTCGGGCGATGACCGGTGACCGATGGCCGCCGCCGGCAAACGACCAACGACCGACGGCCAACCGGCAGGCGGCCGGTGACCGGTGACCGACGACCGACCATCGATCGGCGGCCGGCCGGCGACTGTATTTCTAGATAAAAAAATTAAAAAGGAGTGTATAATTATTAGAGTAGTCATTAAATATATATATTTTATGAAAATAATCATTAAATAGTTAAGTGCTACTGTAATTTTAAGTTTTTTAGAAAATTATATTTAAGTGATTTAATTAAGATTAAATAATTTCGAATTCGCACGGCATTGTTTTATTTTTTTTAAAAAAAACTTATGATTGTTCTATTTGATAAATAACAAGGAGATTTCGATAATTAAATTAAAGAAATAGATCTAGAAGTCAGTATCTCACAAGTATCTTAGGATACTTTGATTGATAATCTAGACTGAGTTAAGATGCTTAGGTTTATGCCTTGATTCAAGATGCTTCAAATCAGTACATCTAGAGTAGTTGAGGTCATAAATACAATTGAACAGCAATCAAGCTAAGTGTTCAACCTTAGAAAATTTAACTTGATCAGATCACTTAACTTGACTAACCCAAGTGAAAGCTGCTGTTATATAATAGTTTGTAAGTAGCTAACAAGGTTAGACAGGACCCGAACGAGTTTAATTTAGTTGGTTTGATTTTTTTTGCTTGGACTCACTCGAATTGGTTCAATATGTATTTAGATTTTGTTAAAAACTGTCTCTGATTAGCAATTAGTTTTTCAAGCAGTTTTTTGATATATGACCAAGGGGGAGAGAAAAAGAAAAGAATTATTCTTAGTTTTTTTTGGAAAACCAAGTTAAATTTTCAAGTTAAGTGTATTAAAAACATTCAAACATAAATTTTTTTTCAAAATCTTTTTCCAAGTGCACACATTTTTCTAAGTATAAAATCTTTTTCCAAGTATACAAAATTTTTCTTAATACAAAATATTTTTCTAAATGCAAAAAGGTTTTCACGTGTTGTAGAATTTTTCTAAGTGTGAATTTTTTTTTCTAAGGGCAACATTTTTCTAAATGCAAAAAGATTTTCAAGTGTTACAAAATTTTCTAAGTGTAAAATTTTCTAAATGCAAAATATTTCTAAGTGCAAATTTTTCTAATTACAAAATATTTTTCTAAGTGTAAAATATTTTATGCAAAAAAATTTTCAAGTGCACAATATTTTTTTAAGTGCAAAATCTTGGTAAGCGTGCATACATTGTTTTTGTAAAAAACACTTGATCAAAATTTGTACACTTAGTTTTTTTTGAAAAACTGCATATCATTGAAAGCTTCAATGGGAGAATCTCTATTTCAGGGGGAGCTTAATAAATATTTTTCAAAAAGTGATTTTCTTATAATAAACATGTTTGTTATATATGCTTTATATGTTTTGAACTTAACTTTTTGAACCTGGTTGCCATAAATCAAAAAGGGGGAAATTGTTGGTGTCGGAAGCACCAAGATCTAACCTGAGTTTTGATAATGGCAAAGGGTTCATAAGTTAAGGTTATCTCGTGATCTAATGAAGTTGTTTAAGTGCGCAGGAAAAGTCCTAGGTAAACTAGGCACGAAGTCCTGATTCAAAGAATTGGGCAATAAGTCCTGGCTGAGGACTGGGCATCTAAGTCCTGACCAAGGGTTGAGCAATAAGTCCTGGTCGCGGACTGGGCACGAAGTCCTGATTCAAGGAATTGGGCAATAAGTCCTGGCCGAGGGCTATGTACTGAAGACCTGACCGAGGGTTGGGCAATAAGTCCTGGTCGCGGACTGGGCACGAATACCTGATCCGGAAGATTGGGCAAAAGTCCAACCGGAGGAGCCGGTTGGCAAAAAGGTAAATTCTCCTGAGAGGAGTAGGCGAGGACGCGGTCCTCGTAGGAGGGAATATTAGGCGTCGGTTCGACCTATGAGTTCCATTTTTGAAGCCCAAAGTCAGAACCAAGATAGCTCAGGCTGTTTCTGGACTTAACTTATATATTGTTTGTGTTTTCGAACTAACCCTGGTTGCAGGAACAAAGGCTGAAGTTCACTGCTTCCTAGGCGCCTGAATGGAGTCAGGTGCCTGATCATACAGGCGCCTGTATGGTGACAGGCGCCCAAGAAGGGCTTTTTTCCAGAGATTGCGAAGCTAAGCTGCCACATCATCATGAGGCGCCCGTGACCATACAGGTGCCCCAATTGAAGGGATAAGCGCTGGCCAAGTCTGCGGATGAGGATTCGCGTAGAGAGGCCACGTGTCAGGTGCCCCCTTCAACACAGGCGCCCAAGAAGCCTGTATATAAAGGGGTTCACCCCTTGCTTTCAGAGACCATTGCTTCCAACGAAATCCTTCAAGCGCTCTACTCCAAACGCTCCGTGCTCAAGTCTCAAGCGCCAACGACGACCCGCGGCTCTGATCTCCGAATATTTCTCCGGTCATCGGTAAATTTAATTTACGTGCTTAAATTAAATTATGTATTCGTGTACTTCAAGCTTGTAATACTTTTGCGAAATATAGAATTGCCCAACGTAAACGGTCAATGACCGTGGGTCTTGGAGTAGGAGCCAATCTAGACTCCGAACCAAGTAAAAGAAAACCGTCTAGATCGGCTCCTACTCCGAACCAAGTAAAAGAAAACCGTGTTAGCATTGTTTTGAATTTTCTGCTGCGTAATTGCTCTTATTTTTCCCAAAAAAGATTTTATCGATATTCACCCCCTCTATCGATTCTAAACGATCCCACAACACTATACTAACACATGAGTTTAGATTGTGTGTTTTTGCTTAAGGATAAGCAAAGATTTAAGTATGGAGTGTTATGAGCATAAGTTAGATATATTTTTATACTCTTATTGACGCTCATTTACTTGCTTTCCTTAGTTCTAATTTACGTTATTGTACCCGATTATATCATTTTATCAACATGATTATTCCTTTTGTTAAGAGATTTGCTCCGTATTCGTTTTGATTGATAGGATGCGATATGAAGTGAAATGGAGAAAAAAAATGAAGCAAAAGGGACTTCAAAACCAAGAAGCAGACTTAGTCGTGCCAAATGGCATGGTCGTATGACCTGGATAATGGGTCACACGACCCGGCCGTGCCAAATGTCACGGTCGTGTTGTTGGTGCTTGGATGGCTAGAGAGGGGGAGTGAATGTAGCTAGACACAAATAATTTGCTCTTTTTGAGATTTAGAGCACTCGGACAGAAGAAACCCAAGAGCTCTACACCGAGCTCCACTCAGCACAAACCTCACGCAAGAACTCCCTGCTCTTCGTGTCTGCGTGCTGATGGACTCGCCAAGCTCTTTTTCTCTTCCAAGCGCTCAAGTATCAGAGTATATGCTCAAGATTCAAGATTCACAGTGATTGCCAAGGATGAAGAAATGTTGCTCGAAGAGATGATCAGATTAAGCAAGAAGAGATGAAGAGTTATCCCTTCTCTTCTTCGCCAGCCAACACTTAACCTGCTGTCACCAGACACTCCTGTGCAGCTCTGAGCTGCTCATCTGAGACAACCCAGCTACCCTGACCTCTCTTGGACTCTCTGAGCTCTGCTCAGTCGAGCCCTAGGTCAGCTTCCAGTCGTTGCCAGCAGCGCCAGCGTCCGTTGAAACCTGAGGAGGAGAAACAACCAAACCTAATACATGGAAAGTCCCCATTTGACTCTCCTCCATTGTTTGAATCCTCCCTGTATCACCTGCACACTTAACAGACACTTAGCAAATGAAATCAACGATAATCTGTAAGCAGCAGAGAAAACACAGAGCAAAACAGACGCGATCAGAACTCTGACAGTGGATTTGAATTAAAGTTTACTGCTACAGATCAGTCACCGGACCGATCAGAGATGACCCTGATCGGTCACCAGACCGATCAGGGTAAGCCCAGACCGATCAGGCTCCAGCTTGATTGGTCCACAGTTAGAAACCTGAGATCGCGGATTCTTGTGATCGGTCACCAGATCGATCACAGGTCGTGGATCGATCACCCGATCGATCCACTCCTTTGCTGAGGGTTTTTCTAGCTTTGCAAGCCAAACCTACTGATTGGTCACCTGACCAATCAGGTTGCGCCCTGATCGGTCCGGAGACTGATCAGGTCATTCCCTGACCGAGTAGGAGGCATCTTGATCGGTCGGGATGAGAAATGTTGCGACAATTTGATCGGTCAAGCATCCGATCCAAGTTTCTCAGAAAACCTACTGACCTCTCCCTGATCGTTCACCAGAACGATCAGGAGCCGAACAGAAGCCAAACAAAATGCTTCTGTTCTCTCCCTGATCGATCACCAGACCGATCAGACTCCTCTGGATCGGTCACCAGACCGATCCACAACAGGGAGTTCGTGCCAACTCCCTGATTGGTCACCAGACCGATCCACAATAGGGAGTTCGTGCCAACTCCCTGATTGATCACCAGACCGATCCAGCTTCGATCAATTCCACCCTAAGTCAAGAGAACAGACTCCCTAGCCTTCTCTGACTCATTCTGGTCCCAGAGAACGAGCTCACGTGCCCTCTCCGACCAGTACACGCAATGCTCAGTCCCCCGGACCAAGACTTCGTGCCCAGCTTCACTCACCGGGACTTCGTTCAACCTAGCTTCCCTAGCTAGGACCTGGCTTCACTCACCAGGGTTTCCAATCACCTGGCTTCACTCACTAGGACCCGACTTCACTCACCGGGGTTTCCAATCACTTGGCTTCACTCACCAGGACCCGACTTCACTTACCGGGGTTTCCAATCACCTAGCTTCACTCACCAGGATTTCAGTCACCCGGCCTCACTCACCGGGAGTCGTGCCCAGTCCCCGACCAGGACTTAAACCAGACTCATCTCATTAACCTAAACTAAAATCGGTGTCAACACCGAAACAACAATCAGTGTCAGACTGCATTAACTATCTCCCCCTTTTTGTTGTTTGACAACCCGATTTTAAGTTTAGGTATTTGGAATCAATTATAATCAAATTTCACTATCATAGGAGAATCAGAGTCCTCCCCCTACAACAGTTATACTCGTAATCATCCTAAACTTAACTAACCACACTCTCCCCCTTTGTCAAACACCGAAAAGGTTGTAGACTGGTTGTTAAGTTTTTTTTTTAAATATTCCTCCCCCTCAAACTAGGGTTTCTCCCAAAAACAACAAAGGATAAGAATTTTGGTAAAACATATGAAAAGCATATGAAAGGACACTACACGATAAAACAGTCATACGCATCATATGAAATAGAATACGGCATGAAATAGCAATAAACATGTCATAGCAAGTCATATAAGAAATCAGTCAAATAGTCAGATACATCACGAATCATGGAAGCATAGTCAAAATCAGAGTACAAACACAATCAATCCTCAGCAGGGGGATCGTCAGAATGCATGGGGTCATATGTCGTGTCCTCGACCGGCAGGAAGCTCCCAGGGGCAGTGCTGCTGGTGGGCGCAAATCCAGGAAATGTGGGTTGATACGGATGACCAGCTGCCCAAGCACGCCACTCTGCAAACCATGCCTGCTGCTCGGAACGGATCCCAGAGACGTCTGACTCTATCATGAGTAATCAGCGGTCAATAGATTAAACCTGAGAGCTAATCCCCTGTCGCCAGAGCTCTGAAACATAAAGCTCATGATGGATCGTCTGCTCTAGCTCTGCGACCTGCCATCGGAGGTCAGGATCCGGCTCATACTCGTAGTCAGCTGCTGCGACGGGCACCTCCTGATGTCCAGCTGGTGCGGCTGGTACCTGTACATGTGCGGCCCGAGGTAGCTCTCCTAGACCTCTCCCATCCTTCCATCGAAGGCCCTGGTCCAGAGGTCCAACAATGATGCCAGACTTGGCAAACGCGCGTCTGCCAAGTCGACAATCTTGCCGAACCATGGGCACGGTCCTGCCCTTAGTCACATCAATACCGACTAACTGAAGCCAGTCGGTAATAACGTGACCAAAAGGCATGTAAACGGTGCGACGGCTGGGACTATAGGTCATGATGGAACCAAGAATGCACGTCGTGATATCAAAATCGAGGAGGCGATGCATCCCGTAGAGCATCAAGCAATGGTAAGGGCGGATCTCAGCCAGGGGTTTTGAAGTGATTGGGAGAATACAGTTTGTGATAATTTTGAAGAGGATATAATCAATAGGAGAAAGACGAAGAGCAGCAAAAGTAGGGAAATCAGGCCCTACCTCATCGAGGCCATCTGGCCTAGGGTGTCCAAGAAAATGCTCATAGATAGAGTCTGGGGTGACTCCCTCAAATGGAGGCAGCAAAGGATCTGGAACCTCAGGGTAGAAGGAGTAGAAGTTTGGCGATCGTCGAACGCCAAGAAACTCAGAAAAATTACCATAGGTAAAATCTAGATTCGTTTTGGCTACCCTAGTTGTAAATTCTAAACGCCCTTGTGGTCCCAGTTGAAGATTGTTATAGAATTCTGATACAAGGTCAAGGTTGATGGTTCTCTCGATAGAAAGGAAAAAGTCAAGGTTGTAGAAGTCAATAACCTCTTTGATAGAGGGATAGTGCTCATATAAAAAGGCTCTATCAATCGTTCTACACGGGAGAAGTTTGAACGTTCGATTTTGAAAGGCTTGTTCAAAGGCGACATTGGGAAACCTAGAGCTTGAGGAAGGTTGAGGCCTAGCAGATGAAGAGGGAGCTCTGGATTGTGAGGCACCCTCGGCAGATTCTTTGCCCTTAGATGATCTCCTAAGGGGTTAGAATAGGTCACGACAACAAATAAGTGATCAAGCGAATAAAATAGTGACCAAATAAAGTTCACACAAAATGATCAGATGACATTAGGGTTGATCAATTTAGCACATTATCAGTGAGTTTTGATCAAGTGAACAAATGAAAACAAGATTTGATCACGGGATGGTAACAACACACAAAGATGGAATGGACCAAAATAAAAATTCACGGCACACAACCATTTGATAAGGGAAGGTCACGGCAAAGGATGATAAGAACACACCACAAGTAGAAACAACATGGTTAGTCCACAATAAGTATGATTTAAGAAGTAATCAGCAACCGAAAAAAATCTTACTTAGGTGTCATTCGGTTGGTCGAGTTGGAGAGAAAAACTCAGAGGTTGCACAGCTCTTGCTCAGTCCACAGATTGCGCAAAGAAGTTGCGCAAGAAGAAGAGAACCTCAGGAGTTTGCACAGTGCTCAACTTGCGCACAGAAGACCAGATCGTGGCTCAAGGAGTTGCAGAAACTCGCACGCCAACTCAAGAACTCACACACGGAGAAGATCGCAGGAAGCCACGTACGCGCAGGAGGAAGAGGGGATTCGGTCGGCTAGGGTTAGAGGAGTAAGGGAATGGAGTTAATAGTTTGGTGGACCGGTCCACCAACCGGATTTAATGCGATCGAACCGATCCACCGTTCGATCTAGGAATGCCCAGACCAATCAGGGAACCTCCTGATCGGTCTGGCTGGGTCCTGATCGGTCGGGTGACCGATCAGGGAAGCCCCTGATCGGTCTGCCGATCAATCAGGAAGCGAACAGAGGGTTTGGTGATCCTCACTGATCGTTTGTGGACCGATCAGGAGGGTGGCCATCGGTCAGTGGACCGATCAGGGCCAACACAGAGGGATTTCTGTGGATTGTCACGGAATCGCTTGATCGATCTGCATGACCGATCAGGCCAACTCTGATCGGTCCGGTGACCGATCAGGGACCTCTATCATGGGATCGATCAGCCTACTCCTGATCGGTTTTGGACCGATCGCAACTCGGATCTGTGGACCGATCAGATATAAAATTTCGGATACGTATCAAAAACTTCAGTTTCAGACTCCTATCAAATTTCTGATACGATCAGAGGAATGTTACTTGGAGGTGTTTCCTCGACTAGAATTGATTCCTTTAACAAGAATCAAAGTCCTTATGATTTAATAACCTTTTCGTTGTAAAACAAGAACCCAACCAATAACATAATCAATCACAACATACATCCATGAAAACAAGTTTGTATCAAAATAAGTCTCCAATCAAGTTTCCTTGATTAGAATGTCCAAGTATGATCATGGAGTCAAATACACATGTATTATGCATTGGTTTTCCCCCATACTTGGTCAACTTAATGATTTTTGTCTCATCAACCTAATTTCTCAAGGGATGCATTAACATTTTGAGTAATTAGGTTGATCCTAGCATCTCACCCCATTTCTAGCAAACAAAAACATTTTGTTAAACCTTATATTTTGTGTGAGATGTTCCCAAATTGCCCAATAATTGTTCCCCGATAATTTGAAATGATCATGAAGGGTTTTGTTTCTTTTCAATCCTATGAAGCCGACACATTCCCAATCCCTTCTCAAGAAACTAAATCATTTTGGGGAGTGGTTTAGTGAAAATGTCTGCTAGGTTAGATTTTGACTCTACATGTGAGAGTACAATATCTCCTCTAGCAATATGATCTCTAATGAAGTGGTGACGCACTTCAATGTGCTTGGTCCTAGAATGATGGACTGGATTTTTTGTTAGGTTTATCGTGCTTATGTTGTCACACAACACTTGCACACCCTTGTAGGATAATCCATAGTCCTCTAGTGTGTGTATCATCCACAACAATTGTGATACACTCTCTCCCATGGCGATATATTCTGCTCGGTCGTGGAGAGAGCAACACAATGTTGCTTCCGACTTGACCAACTCACTAATGATGATCCTAAGAATTGGCAACCCCCACTTGTGCTCTTCTGATCCAACTTGCATCCAGCAAAGTCAGAATCGGTGTAGCCAATTAAGTCAAATGACTCGGTACGGGGGTACCAAAGACCGACTCCAACTGTGCCCTTAAGGTATCTCAGAATTATTTTAACGGCAATCAAATGAGATTCTGTGGCACAGACTTGGTACCTTGCGCACATACCCACAACAAAAAGTATATCTGGGCGACTAGCTGTGAGGTATAACAGACTACCTATCATGCTTCGATATTGAGTTAGGTCAACAGGCTTACCACTCTCATCATTGTCTAATCTTGTGTTCGTTGCCATGGGAGTGGTTACCTCTTTAGAATCACTCATGTTAAATTTTCGGAGCATCTCTTGAGTGTATTTGGATTGGTGCACATGGATTCCATCTCGAGTTTGTTTGATTTCGAGTCCAAGGAAGAAAGTTAATTCTCCCACTAGACTCATCTCAAATTCACTCTCCATGTGTCCAATAAATTCATTCAAATAGCCCTTATTGTTGGAGCCACAAATTATGTCATCGACATATACTTGGGCTACAAATATGTTGTCACCATCTCTTCGTAGAAATAGTGTAGGGTCTATTTGTCCTCTCACGAAGCCTTTTTCGATTAGAAATGTCGACAACCTTTCATACCAAGCTCGAGGTGCTTGTTTAAGGTCGTAAAGCGCCTTCTTGTGATTGAACACATGGTTTGAAAATTCGGAATTTTCAAACCCCGGAGGTTGTTCGACATAGACCTCTTCTCTTACAAAACCATTTAAGAAGGCCGATTTGAGATCCATTTGATAGAGTTTGAAACCTCGATGTGCTGCAAATGCAAGCATCAATCGGATGGATTCTAATCGTGCCACGGGAGCATAGGTTTCATCGTAATCAAGGCCTTCAACTTGACTGTAGCTCTTGGCTACCAAGCGTGTCTTGTTTCTTACGATTTCTCCCTTATGGTTCAATTTATTTTTGAAGACCCATTTGGTTCCCATAATGGTGGTCTTCTTAGGTCTAGGGACTAAATCCCAAACTTGACTTCTCTCGAATTGACCTAATTTTTCCTGCATGGCAATGATCCAATCGGGATCATTCAATGCCTCGTCAATTTTCCTAGGTTCAATTTCTGAAATTAAAGCAACTTCATTAGCCTCATTCCTAAAGAATGATCTAGTTCTAACCCCTTGATCGATGTCTCCAACAATTTGGTTTTAGGGATGACTAGAGGCTAAGCTAGTTTGCCTTGGTGTTGGAGGTGCTTCTTGGATGGTGTCACTAGACACAGGCTCAGCCTCAGGGTCCGGCTGAACTTCATGTTGTCTAGGCTCACCGTCATCAGACTCATCAGCACCATCTCCAACAACCGGACTCTCATTCAAACCTAGTTTCCTAAGTTTGAATTGAACTCCTTCTACATCTTCTGATTAATCAATCGCTTTGGAACTTCCTCAAAAACAACATCAGAAGACTCTTCGACCAATCTAGACTTTTTGTTGTAGATTCGTAAGCTTTGCTGACAAGGAGTACCCGACCAGTATCCCTTCATCAGCTTTTGTTGTGAACTTTCCAAGATGGTCCTTGGTGTTTAGAATAAACACCTTACACCCAAACACCCTTAGATGTTTAACTGTAGGTGGTTTTCCAAACCAAAGTTCGTGAGGAGTCTTCCCNCGCATTTTCTGGCTATCAGGATGACTTATTCAGTTGAGCAGTTGGCGCAACTGTACGTCAAGGATATTGTCCGACTACACGGGTTCCCAAGACCCGTTCTGACCGAGACGGTCGATTTACTTCTGATTTTTGGGACACGTGCAGAAGGCCCTGCACGAAGCTGAAGTTCGTACAGCCTTTCATCCCCAGACTGACGGGCAGACCTGAACGAGTAAACCAGATACTAGAAGATATGTTGCGAGCTTGCGCCTTGGACTTCAAGGAAGCTGGTGTCGATACCTGAGCCTGGCAGAGTTTGCTTACAACAACAGTTATCAGGCTACTATCGGATGGCACCGTAGAAGCACTGTACGGAAGAAAATGCAGATCTCCTTTATGCTGGCATGAGAGTGGTGAAAAGAGGGAGATGGGACTCCAGACTGATATTATTGATGAGACCACTCAGGCCATAAAGAATATCCGCCAGAGGATAGAGACTGCTCAGAGTCGGCAAAAGAGCTACGCTGATAAGCGACGCAGACCGCTCGAGTTCGAGGTTGGGGATTCGGTATTTCTGAAGGTAGCCCCTATGAAAGGGGTGATGAGATTCGGAAAGAAGGGGAAACTGAGTCCGCGATACGTGGGACCCTATCAGATTTTGAGACGAATAGGCAAGGTGGCCTACGAGCTGGAGTTACCGCCAGAAATGGCGGCTATCCACAACGTCTTCCATGTATCGATGCTCAAGAAGTGTATCCCTGATGCGATTCAAATTATAGAAACCCCACCAGTGCAAGAACAAGAGAGTCTTAGTTCCGAACGCCGACCGATCCAGATCCTCGATCGGGAAATTAAAAGACTAAGGAACAAGGAAATATCCTTAGTAAAGGTTCTGTGGCGGAACGAGCAGTTCGAAGAAGCCACCTGGGAACAGGAAGATACGATGCGATCAAAGTATCCGGAACTATTTTAAAGTTCGGGACGAACTTTCTATAAGAGGGGGAGGATTGTAACACCCCAAATTTGTCAATGTAAAATCATGACAATGTATGAAAATGGTTATAATGAAATGATATGAATTTCATGCAATCACATGCCAGGAAATGTTATGAATGCATGAAATATTATATTCATGAAATATGATTATCATGAAATATTAGCATGAAATATTATATTCATGAATATGGAATATTAAAAATATTATGAAATAATATTTTTGGAATATTATGAAATATTCTGAATTCATAAAATATTATTCATATTATGAAATTTCATGATGGGCTTGGTTTATTGGGCTTGGGAATGAATGGTGCTAAAAAAAAGAAAGTGCAAAGTGGAGGAAGCAAGGATTGAACCTTGGACCTCCTAGTTGCACTCACCATGTCATAACCAATGAACCAAGCAATATTTCATGTAGAAGGAGAAAGGAACATGCTTGTTAAGTGGGTAAGAGTGAAGAGACATGCTTCTTCACAAGAGGTGTATAAATAGGATAAAGAGAAGGAAGTTAGAGGAAGTTACTCATTTTTCTTCCTCCTTTCTTCTTCTTGCCGAAAACCCCTTTCTCCCCTTTGCCATTTTCGAAACCAATACCTAAGGGTTCTAACCCTAGGGCAAGTGCAAGGAAGGGAAGCCAAGTACCATCTCATTCTACCAAGACCAAGGAGTCTTAGAGGAAAGATTTGAAGAAAAAGGATCTTCGCATACCCTTCAAGTGTAGGGTACCCTACAATTAAGAGAAGGCGAAATTCCAGCGCTAGGATGTAAGAATTCTCTCGCCTGCAGTATAATGGTTTATGCATGATTTCCTTGTGTTCTTGTTTTGGAAAAATGGGAGTTCTCCTTTAGAGGACTTTCGGCCACCCTAGGAAAAAGGTCCAAGAGAAGGATTTTAATCACACCTTGATGCATGCTAGTACTCCTAGGGATTTTATACATATATGTGTTGTTTCCAAATTTTTGGAAGGACAAAAAAATAGGGTTTAGGCCCCTACAACTTTCGGCCACCCCCTTGAGGGGAGGTCTTGGTTCCTTTTGTTACATGATTATATCCCTTAGACCTTAAGGTATATGTGTAGGTGTTTTCTTAATGATGTTATGTACAAATTCTAGGGTTTACCTCTTGTGTAGGTTTCGGCCAAGACCTAGGAAAATAGGGTTAGTGGATGCTAACCTCACTTGAGGGTTAAACCATGTTTAAATTGTTAACATGAAATATACTAGAGGTGTTTGTAAGAATGCTTGAATGAATGCTTGGTGGGAAAACCAAATTCTTTATTTGTATATTTCGGCCAACCCTAGTTCTAGGGTTGGGAAGTACCTAATGAGACCATGAAGCATGCTAATACATATGTGATATGTGTATAATTTATGTGACTTATTTTGTTGGATGTAAAAGCATGCTTTGTAGCCCATGGGGCACCTTGATGATATGAGCATGATGTGGTTGATAATATGCTTTAAAAGGATACTCTATTGAAACTGGGATCAAGAGCACCCGAATGCGTGGTGTGTCCCTAGGGGATCAAGAGCACCCGAATGCGTGGTGTGTCCCTTTGAGAAGTGATTAAAGAGTACCTTTAGGCATATACATATATGAGTAATTGCATGATAAATTACTTTACTTTGAAAAGTTGTGTACCCGACTCGGAAGGGGGTCGTTAAACAAATCCAATGCACATGTTAAGGTCATGGCAGTTGGTAGGACGGAAGGGTCCTGCTCTAATTAGATTGGTGGCTCGCTACCCCAATTTATTAGAGAACGCGCATGATATGGTGGTACTACAACTGGGCCCTAAATGATGATATGTATTTTTAAGTACTTACCATTATGGAACTTTTTGAAAAACATACTGTTCTCTTTATGAGATAAACTTGTTCTGTAAGTACTTAGAGATATTTGATGTAATGTTTATGATGCTTGATGAGATGCTTATGATGCATGATGCTTTGATAAGATGCTTATGATGCATAATGCTTTGATGAGATGCTTATGATGCGTATAATCTTGTGCTATTTTGATTACTGAGTACATGATATGATCTATCGATATGGTTTTGCGAGTAGGCCCGGATTCTTACTAAGCATGTTTTGCTTATTAGTTTATGTATTGTCTTATGCTGCAGATAGCGGTAAGAAATACTCAAACTAAAGGAAAAGGCAGAGGGAAGGCTAGAGGATGTGTGTGGTGATGGCTCGGGAAGGAATAAAAGATTATATCTACCTTGTTTTATCTAGAATCTAAACTGCTTCCCTATGAGATTGTATTGTTATACTCTGAACATGTGATGACTAAGTTAGTGACATGAAACCTATGTCATGCTAGATAAATAATATTTAATTTTATTGTATGCATATTAGGTGAAATGCTATAGATTTCCTATGTCTGTTTCTTTGAATGTTCCTTTGACATGTATCTAAGACTAGACAACTCATACTATATTCTTACTTAGGATTCCATGCTATAGTGTGTTAAATGATTTTCCGATTAGGTTGTAAATGCATGTAGATATAAAAGATAATGAAAAATCTTGCTTGGTAAATTAGTCTTTAATAAGCATGCTTACTACACTACATGTAATGTAATTATTTAGTTTTGGAATATACATGCTTTATTTGATGAAAACGATATGATTGTATGGACCGTAACCCCACCTTAAGGGTAGATATAAGGTAGGGCGTTACAGAGCTCCCCGCATGTGAAACACTGAATTCTCTTTCTTTTGTTTTGACTTTCCTTATTCCTACAACCCATATTAGATTTAATTTGGATGGACTTGGGCTTAGAAATTACCTCCTTTTTACTTAGGGGACACTTATCCTTGTAGTGCCCCTTTTTGTTGCAACCAAAACATACGATATGCTCTTTTGGCTTAGCTTTGGTGGAGGTGGAAGTCGTCTCTTGCTCTTGTGAGGATAAGGGTCTCTCCTCCCCCTCAACCCTTGATACTAATTCTTCCTCTTCTTCTTTTGATGAGGTGGATGGTTCCTTACTTTGGTCCTCTTGGACTATTGAACTTACTTCTTTAGATATTTCAACTTCTCGAACTTGTGAGGAGTTCTTGTGAAGTTCTTCCAACTTATTCCACAGTTCGTATGCATTTGAATATTCCCCTACATTACTCAAAACATGGTTAGGCAATATATTGATCAAAATATTTATTACCTTCTCATTGGCCCTAAATTGTTCTTGTTGTTCACTTGTCCTATATCTAGGGCGAAGCTTTTTGCCGTGCTTGTCCTTGGAGATTTCGAATGGGTCTTCAATGGTCATCCTACACTCCCAATCCATCCCGAGCCACATTTTCATTCTATCTTTCCAATAGTCAAAGTTCTCATGCTCGTATGATGGTGGTGAGTTGATATCATCACCCAATTTGTCTTCCATGACCCCCTTTTTCTCTAGCGAGTGCTCCCTCGGTGATTAGTCCGATCAGGAGCGGGACCTTGCTCTGATACCAACTGAAAGATCGATGTGGGCGTGCAGAGGGGGGGTGAATGCACTTTCGCGGATCGTTTTGATCTCTACACAGATGTTAGCGTAGCGGAAATAATATGTAAAGGAAATAACAATGCTAACACTACCAGATTTAGTTGGTATCCACCCCGGTCGGGTGACTAATCCAACAATCCGTCGGTGGATCAAACCCCGGATAACCTCCGGCTAGAACTCGTCGCTCCTTGTGGGTGGAGAAACCTCACCACAACACCAAGAACACTTCCTGAGTATACAAGACTACTAACTTGCCCTATCCACACAAGTTTCGTCAAGAAACAATAGGAGAAAACGAGCCTCTTTAAATAGGGCTCGAAGCTGAAACAGTCGCTACCAGTCGACTGCCCAAATGGCAGTCAACTGGTCCCACTCAGATTCGACCGTTACACCATAACGTTCGAATTCTGCCAGCCTGTTCCAGCCTATGCCAGTCGACTGCCCCTGGGCCAGTCGACTGGTACACACTTAAGCCTAGGGTTTCACTCCCGAGTACAAGCCTCTCTCGCACTCAAACCCTCTCGGCTTACCCCTGAGTACAAGCACTCATACTCAGCCTCTCTCAACCTAGTTGACTCTCCACCAGCAGTCTTGACTGTTGCCTTCATGCCCTCTTCATCTTTAGCCCTCGTCCCTCGGATGCGCACGCAAGCCTCCAGCTTGCCTCCATGCCACCCTTCACGTACGCCTCGAAGTCCACGTCCCTCGGCTCATCATCTTTGCTATCTAATGGTCCCTCGGATGCACACGCAAGCCTCCAGCTTGCCTCCATGCCATCCTTCACCTGAAGACGTCAACTAAGTCCACGTGTACCTGTACACCTGCACACTTATGTACACATGTGAGAACAACACAAATCCTAACTCAACCATGTTGCCCACACATCAAAATATCATGATCCTCCAGATCATCTCAGGGCCGATTGCCCCAACAGAGATTGAGAGTTTGTAAGCTTGGAGATCTCAAAACAAGCAAGAAAAATCGAGACAGTCAAGTTGTGTTTCCTTCAAGTTCTGATATCTGCTTTTTGTATAACCCTCGATATCAATCAACTAGCAATATCATCAGTCGACTGATGAGCTTCAATGGCTATTGTAGATTATGTTTTATTTCTACCGTCAGCCTTCAACGATCACTTATCAGTCGACTGGGACCTGACCCAGTCGACTGATCTTTCTGTTCGTGAAGCAATCGACCACTTATCAGTTGACTCAACTCATTGTATCAATTGACTAATCCTCTCATCAGTCGACTAATACTTGATGAATCTCAGGTTCCACTTTTCCTTTGCGTAGACACAAGCGTTCAAACACCTTCCATCAGCCTCGCGCCCTTAGGATGCTTCCGAGCCCTCGACTCCTCATCCTTGCGCTTGCTTTGAAGTGTTTGCCTCGGCCTTGCCATGCCTAGACTTAAACTCAAGTTTCATGTTAGATCACCAACATTGCCTAACTTAAACTCATTTAACCAAACATCAAAAGTAAATAATGTTTGGGGCATGATTGCACCAATAATCTCCCCCTTTTTGATATTTGGTAAATTTGTTTAAGTTAAGACTTTAAATATATCATGATCAAAAAACATTAACAGATATGAATGATCATAGAACTCATCTAACTTAACTTATCCAATTCCCCCCCTTTGCCACACAACAAAAATAGAGGGAGTAAAAAAAATAATCAAAGCTCCCCCTTAAAGGAAGCTCCCCCCGAAAATACGCTCCCCCTTTAAACTATAATACCTCGGTGGCAGGCAAATAAGAATCCATCACATAAACATAAGAAACATGTATACTAAAAACAAAAATCACAATAGAAGACAACAAAAGTAATGAAAACCCATAGAAGCAATATTAGAGAAAGAAAAAGTTATATATAACCACAAAGGTAGTGCTACAAAGATTCATAATCAAGAAACAGAAAGTACTACAATATCGTTTATAGTGTTCGAGATATAATAAAGGAACATGTCTAATCCAAACACAATCTCAACACCATAACATCTAAGGCACGCCATACCTAAGCATCATCGCTAGGAGGAGGAGGAGCATGATACATCAAGTCCTAGTGCAGCAGCATCTCATACATGGCAGTCTAATGTTGCTAAAAGCCTTGAAACTCCTGCTTGATTCCTTGAAACTCCTGTCGAACTACCTCCTCCAGTCGGGTAAACCGCTCATCTATAGTCATAGCAAGAGCAGCAGCAGGCATACCACCACCAGGAGCTTCGACATCCTCATCCTCGTCGTCAGAGCCAGAAGACGCATGGTCACGCCGCCAAACCATCACTCCCTGCTGTCGCTCAATCCCTGTTAAGGAGAATTGTCGAGAACCTATGTGATCATAGTCCTTGGACAACTGATGATGTTAACCTCTAGTGACATCGAAACCTCTAGATGCAAAAAATTCGATCAAAATATGACCAAATGGCATGTAAAGATTTCTTTGGACGGGACCCGAAAAATATACAATGGACATGAATATGTGAAGAGCAACGTTGATGTCAAGCCTCTGCTCTAAGGCATACATCACAACTATATTAGGTAATTGAATCTTGGACCTTCCCTTTGTGACAATAGACAAAAGGCAGTCAAGGACAATCTTATAGAGACTGTTACTGACTGTGGACATGTGATTAGAATCAAAGATACGTTTAATGGAAGGTTGAGGGTTATTAAAATAATGTCTATGAATTTGGTCAATGGTCACATGAGAAAATAAACTCGTGAAAGGCTCAACAATATTAGGAAAGCATATGAATGAGTTCTCTGAGACCCGACATCCAAAAAAGGACCCTAACAGTCTAGGTGTAAATGAAATGGTGACTCCCCCAAGCATGAACTCATATGCCAGACCATCAGAACTAATGCAAAAGAGATTGACATAGAACTCTTTACAAAGATCGATATTGATGTAATGTTGGCAACCCACTAATTTATCTAACCCAAAATACGTAATGATGTCAATGAGATCAGGAGTGATCTCTTCAAAATAGGAACGATTGAGACACTGACAATTCATCAAGGTGAAGTCAACATTCTCATATCTTATCCAGGCGACCTCGAAACGAAACCGAGGTGTCGTAGGATCAGTAGGAGGTTGTTGGAAAGTTCCCTCACCAACCATACGTTTTTTCCTAGCCCTAAAATACAAATGTTATATGCATGTACCAAGAGGACATGATCAAGAGAAAAATCAAGGTAAACATGAAAAATATAGAAGGTTAGTCATAAATCATAGTATAAATGAGAAAGACGAAGTGAACAATCCGTTACCTTCGCTCCATTCGCTGCATGGAAGATGATAGGTGAAATTAACTCAAAGAGGGCTCCTCTTTGTCCTAAGTTTGGATCCGAAGGTGGAGAAAGGGTAGGGAAGAGATTCTAAGGATTTTAGAACCCTTGGAGTGGCTAGAGAAGATAAAGGAGAGGAGAGGCAACGAGGGGTGGTGCTGAAACCCTAGGTTCGGTCGCCCCTGCGTGGGCGGATCTTTTAAAGATTCGTGACATCAGTCGATTGGCCCATGAGTCAGTCGACTGATGCAGGGAATAGAATTATCAGTCGATTGATAAAGGACCAATTGACTGATACATCGAAGACCCTAGTTTCTGGGCAGGACAGTACCAATCGACTGAGATAGGTCCAATCGACTGGTTTTCTGAAATCAGCTTTCTTGCCGACTTTCAGAAATGCATGAAAAAATCCAAAAAATTTGAAAAATAATAAAATTTTACAAATATTTTTTCTTTTGATATCCTCTAATTTGGAAACATATGTTTTCATCAAAAGTCAAAATATTTTTAAATTTATTTGATCAAATCTCAAAATATTGAAACACACTTAAGTTAAGTATCAACTTTAAAACCTAATTTTAAAACATATGTTTTTCAAATCTATACCACCATAAGTAGAACATAGAATAGTTTTCAAAACTTTTAAAATATTGAACTATGATCTATGGGAAAGATATCCATTAATTAAACATTTACTTTCCCTATAGTTAGTATATGATTACTAAAGTGATACATCTAATAACTCATCAAAATGTCATAACCATAAGTGAATTATTTGTGTCATCCTAACATCTCATATTCATAAATACAATCATACATCAAGGCAATATGAGATGAAATGAGAAAATACACATGCAAGGCCTCCTAGGATTTTTTGTGAGATATGTTGAAGTACTATCTTAATATTAAATCACATAAAGCTAAAGTTATACTTCTACAAAGCACATACCAAGTCCTCTCCTTAGAGAGGTGAACTCCACTTTGGGCAGAGGCTTGGTAAATATGTCGACAAGGTTGGATTTTGATTCAACATAATATAATTCAATGGTACCTCTTGCCACATGATCGCCACTCTAATGAAGTGTTGCTTCACTTCAATGTGTTTTGTCCTAGAGCCGAATTTTTGGTCAAATTAATAGTACTCACATTATCACATAAAACTTTGACCTTGGAGTAATGAAGCTCATAATCCTCTAAGGTATGTATTATCCAAAGTAATTGAGCTACACAACCACCCATAGCCACATATTCATCCTCGGTTGTAGATAAAGCAACACATGGTTGCTTTCTAGTACTCTAACTCACTAGGGAAGATCCAAGAAATTGGCATCCACCACTAGTACTCTTCTTATCCAATTTGCAACCTGCATAATTAGAATCGGTGTACCCAAATAAATCAATATTTTGAGTTCTAGGGTACCAAAAACCGACATTTAGAGTGCCCTTAATATATCTTAAGATTCGTTTTATCACTATTAAGTGAGATTCTTTAGCACAAGATTGATATTTTGCACACATGCCTATTGTAAATAGTATATCCGGTCTACTAGCGGTTAGGTATAATAAACTACCAATCATGCTTCTATATTGCTTTGGATCGACTAACTTTCCCTCAAGATCACTATCTATCTTGATATTTGTTTCAATGGGAGTAGACACTACTTTAGCATTTTTCAAACCAAATTCCTTGATAATTTCTTTAGCATACTTTGTTTGATAAACATAAGTTCCTTCATTAGTTTGTTTGACTTATAATCCTAAAAAGAAAGTCAACTCTCCAACTAGACTCATTTCAAACTCATTTTCCATGTGTTTGATGAATTCATGAAGAATCTCATTATTTGTTGAACCAAAAATAATATCTGTGGGGACCGGTGCTGTTGATAGAGGGGGTGAATATCGACTGAAAAAACTTCGCAGAAACTTCATAAACATTTTGGTTCATTCTGGACATGGAATTAGTAGCACAGCGGAAAACAGAAAGAACGAACAAACAAACAAAGTGCACACGGGATTTTTACATGGTCCAAGGCCTAAGCATGGGAACGCCCGTCCATAATGATCTCCTTTCGAACTTTTCGGAGGTGGAGAAACCCATCTTACAGTGCACAAATTACAATCAAAAGATATATAAAATAAATGTTGAGTTGTAAATTCAAACCAAAATAAAAGAGTCGAAGACTCGGCCGATCTGGATCTCCGAAGTGCCACGCACTTCCTCCCGGAGCCTCCTTGGTCGCAGAGCTTCGTCGTTAGTGTTTTGTCGTCACTTGGAAAGCTTAGAATGGTTTCTGAGTGTTGTATTGAGTTAGGGGTCGAAACCCCTTTTATAGCCTTGTCTAGGGCACCCGTGATGCTATGGGGCGCCTCACAAACCTTGGTCAAAGCTCATCCTCATGCTGAACTTGCAAAGTTGATAAACCCCAGTCCAAGGCGCCTGTGTTGAAGGAGGCGCCTGATTCATTCAGGCGCCTGTATCAATGAGGCGCTTGGTTCATTAAGGCACCCTGTTTGATGGGGGTGCCTAGCAGCTTGGTTTTCAGCCGCGTTGTGTGTTTGTTCACCTGTTTTATCTTCAATTTTAGGGACCTGCAAGATACATAAATACAAGGAAAAACAAATATATCCTTAGCCTTAAGGGTTTGGTTCTGACTTCGGGTTTCTATGAAACCCTAGGTCGAACCGACGCCTAAGTTCCCACCCCCGAGAATGCGCCTTTCTCCTACTCCTCTCAGGAGACGGTTGCCACCCTGCCCATCCGATTGGACTTTTACTTAGACTTCGATACTCTCGGATCTCGAGACGTCCGAACCTCGACCCGTCTCTACTTCTGTCCTTAGTCATCGCTCAGCTAAGTTGCTCAATCCCTCAGACCAAGACTTTGGTGCCCAGCCCTCGGCCAGGACTTATGCTCAATTCCACGAACCAGGACTTAGTGCCCAACCCTCGGTCAGGTCTTAGGTGCCCAGCCCTCGGCCAGGACTTAGTGTCGAATTTCACGAACCAGGACTTAGTGCCCAACCCTCGGTCAGGTCTTAGGTGCCCAGCCCTCGGCCAGGACTTAGTGCCCAATTCCATGAACCAGGACTTAGTGCCTAGGTTAACTAGGATTTTTCATCACTTTGGTCCAGTTTTCTTGACTACCCTTCCCTTGTTCAATGTATCACTGACTTAAGCATATTGTCAAACATTGAAACACTTAGAGGAGGACATCACATATGTATCTTGCACCAACAATCTCCCCCTTTTTGATGTTTAAGAATATCTTAAGTTAGATTGGCTGAAAGGGCTAAGTTATAAATCTTAGGAAAAAATAATCTAAGCTTTGAAAATATATTTTGATCCTTTGGGAGAACGTCAACTCACTCTCCCCCCTTTCTGAAAAAAAATATTTTGATTTCATTTGATCCTTTGGTAAGAGAAAAAATTTCTAACTTAAGCACTGAAGCGCACTCTCCCCCTTTGTCATACATCAAAAATCACCAAAACACTCGCACCAACAATGAACACATTTTTCTTTTGAAAGTACTTAGTATAATTCGTTTAAAGCATAGCAAAGAGCTAGCTAGAAAAAATAATTACACTTTGAAAAGCACTGCAAAAAACAATTTTATACTTTCAGAAGACTTAGAAAAATTTTGTCTTAGAAAAATTTCCAATTGAGAAAGATTTTCAAAAAGAATTGCATACATGAAAGATTTTTACTTAGAAATATATGAACTTTTCGAAATATTTCACTTAGAGATTTTTGCACTTTAAAAGAATACTTTGAAACATATTGTGCAAAAACTTGTACTTTGAAAGATATTTTTCCTTTGAAAAGTTTGTACCTTGAAAAATCTGCACTTTGAAAAATATGTACTTTGCAAATCTTTTACATTTTTGAAAAAATATTAGTACTTTTGAGAAATATTATACATTTTTGAAAAACATAAGTACTTTTTGAAGAATATTATCAATTTATGAAAAACATAAGTACTTTTGAGGAATATTATTAATTTTTGAAAACTGTAAGTACTTTTGAAAAATTTTATTAATTTTTGAAAACTGTAAGTGTTGGTGCAGACAACACCTAAGTCGAACCTGTGTTTTGATAATAGCAAAAGGGTTCAAAAGTTAAGATGTTTTGTTTTTCTAACATACTACTTGAGTGTGCAGATTAAAGTCCTAGCGAAGGACTGCTAGGCATTGGAACCCTAAGACCCAGCGAAGGGCTGCTGGGAACCTAGTGAAGGGCTGCTAGGAGTCAAAGACCTAGCGAAGGACTACTGGGCACCAGGCGAAGGACTGCCTAGAACGAAAGACCTGGCGAAGGACTGCTGGGCAAAAGTCCAACCGGAGGAGCCGGTTGGCAATAGGTAAATTCTCCCGAGAGGAGTAGGTGAGGATGCGTTCCCCGTCGAGGGAACAGTAGGCGTCGGTTCGACCTAGGGCTCCATTTGGGAGACCCAAAGTCAGAACCAAGACAGCTAAGGCTGTATAAAACTAATACTTGATTGCTTTATGTTGTTTTGGACTAACCCTAGATGCAGGACCGAAGGAATGAGTGTCTGCAGCTCAGAACGCCTCAAAGGAGAGACGCAACAACTGAGTAGGGCGCCCCTAGTGTCCCGGGCGCCCCCAGTGTCCCGGGAGCCCCCAAGGTCAAGGCAAAACAAGTTAAGCAAGAGTACGCTTCGGAAGCTTACTGGGCGGGGTACCCCCGTGCTCCCGGGAGCCCCCGTGCTCCCGGGCGTCCCCAGTGCCTAGGGCGCCCCGGGCTCAAGCCAACGAAGAGGATAAACTTCATCCAGCCGAGAAACCCGCTAAAAGGGTCAACCAGGGCGCCCCCAGCGTCCCGGGCACCCCCACAGTCAACCCTCAGCCCTATTCGAGTGGGATAAGAGCTGAACAAGACTTGCTCGGATCAGGTGACACGTGGGGGGGGGCCCAACGTTCAGGGCGCCCCGGGAGGCTATAAAAAGCCCCTCGATGTAACGACCTAGAAAATTCTCTTAATATTTTCTTAAAATATTAAGCATGTCTAGATATTTTCTGAGGGACCTAGAAATATTAGTACGAACCTTAGCCTAGAAATCCATGATTTTTCTCATTTAAATTGAGAAACTAAGTACTAATGGGCCTTATATGGGCTTTTCTAGTACCATGATTATTAGTGGATTTTAGGTAGAATTTAATATAAATATAAATGGATTTTAATTAGGAATATTAGTATGATTATGGGTGAGTTTTAGCATGGTTTCCTATTTAAATTGAGAAGTTAGGCACTAATGGGCCTTATATGGGCTTTCTAGTACCATGATTATTGATGAATTTTAGGTAAAAATTTATAGAAATATAAAGGGGTTTTAATGAAAATATTAACATAATTATGGGGGAATTTTTAGGGGATTTTCGAATATTAGGAAAAAATAAAATAAAAATAAAATGGAAAATTAATGCATGCACCAAGGATTTGAACCTTGGACCTCTTGTATAACCATGCATGCTCTAACCAACTCACCTAGCAAGGGATTTCTATGAGGAAATGAAATGGAGTTTGGTTAAGGCTTAGGGGAAGAGGAAGAGACACCATGACTCTTCACTTACCCTCCTTAATGTGCTATAAAGAGGGGGTTTGGGAGTTTCTTTCTTCCTCCCTCATTCTAGCCGAAAATCTCAAGAGGATATTTCCCTTGGAAAAGCTTCACAAGAGGGTCTCATCTCCAAGATCTAAAGGGTTCCCAAGGTTACAAGGGCTAGAGGTGACTTAAGGTCTAAGGAGTTCGACTTAAGGTCTAAGGAGTTCTTTTGATTCTCTATAATCAAGGTGAAAAATCAAGAAACCCCAAGGTAAGACTCCCTCACCTGTGGTATAATAGTTTCTTATGATTTCCATGATTTTTAGCATGATATATTGGTTAGTTTTTGGATTTGATGTTGAAAGAAAAGAAAACCAAGAACCTTAGGCTTGTGGGTTTCGGCCACCATGATTTAAAGGTCTATAATTATGCCAAAAATCTTGATAATGTTATTTAATGTTCCCTTATGATGTGTAGATGTTAAGTATAATTTTCGGGAATTTTTGGAGTACCCTAGGACACCCTAAGGTTTCAGCCAACATGAAAGGAACAAAATCAACACCTAGAGACCCTATGCGTTTCGGCCACAATGTTTTAGGGTCCATAATGATGCTAAAAATCTTTATAATGTTATTTAATGTTCCCTGATGATGTTTAGAGATTAAGAATAATTTTTGGGAATTTTTGGAGTACCCTAGGATACCCTAGGGTTTCGGCCAACAACAAGAACCCTTGTGTAGGGTTGGGATTAAAACCTCAAGTGTTTGTTTATGTATTGTCATGATATAAGGGAGATGGAGGGTATTTATGTAAATATTTCACATGGCCTAGAGACCCTATAGGTTTCGGCCAAGTACCCTAATAGGGTGGAAAGTTAGGACTCATTTCAAGTAAGGGCCTCAAATGGCCCTATGGTAAGGTATGGTTGGTGTATAACAATTGATTTGGAGATTTTAATGGAAATTTTTCCATGCCCCATGGCCTTGAAGTTTCGGCCAAGAGCAAGTTTAGGGTTAAAGGATTAGGGTTGGCCTTAAGTATGGAATCAAATGTTTCCTATGGCCTAGTATGTATGTATGGGATGTTGTTTGGGGAAGTTATGTGAAGCTTCATGAACCTATGGTTCCTTGGGGCTTTCGGCCAAGGGCCTAACCTAGGGTTAGGGTTGGGTTAAACCTCCAAAGATGCTTGTGTATGAGTTACCAAAATATATGTTTAAGTAAGATAGAAGAAGTTCTATGTTAACCAGACCCTTAGTTTGTATGTCATGAACTATATGTTAAGTCATAGATGTTTAGACATGTGTCATGATTTATGAATGATAGGTATGTATGTCATGTCTTATGAATGATATGTCATGTTTTATGAATAATATGCATGTATGCCATGTCTTATGAATGATACGTATGTATGCTATGTTTTATGAATAAGATGTATGTATGTCATGTCTTATGAATAAGGTTAAAGTACATGCCTTTAAGGCATAACGATGATGTTAAGTATGATGAATGAATGATGATGAATGACAAGTATGATGAATGAAAGATGATGCTTATGTCTTTAAGGCATAAATATGCTAAACGGCACGGTTGATGGTCGACGGTACGACGATCGAGAGGACCGGTAAATGGGCCGGTAGACGGGCCGAGCCGTAACAAGTTATGCTATGTTAAAGATGCCATGAATGTCTTATGAATGATGAAGCATGTAAAGTATTTTACTTTATGAATGGGCTTGTACCGGACCGAAGTATGGGTCCAAGGGATGGGCACCTTAAGAACGCCCCGGTTCTGGACTACCAACTATGCTGTCCACGGTTCTGGCACTACCGAAGCTGTGCAACAGGGATGGGCACCTTAAGAACGCCTCGGTTCGGGGACTACCGACTATGCTGTCCTTACCCTAGTAGGTCGAGGCTAGCTACCTCGTATTTACTTAGGGATGCGCGCTTATGATGAATGAATGTGGTACAAGCCAGGGCCCAATGAATGATATGATGATTATGTTTAAGCATTTAAAAGTATGTTTTAAAGATTAAGCATCCTTATATATATATATGCAATTGCCACATGCATTCATCCATGTTATGCAATATATTTATGATAAGAATACTATGCAAAGTAAGTTTATGCAAGGTATGTTTATGCAAATGATTTTATGTATGATTATGCTAATATATGATGCCATGATTTTATGCTAGTTTATGATGCCATGATTTTATGCTAGTTTAGGATGCCATAATTTAATTATGTTTATGCGAATTTAGGATGCCATGATTTTATTTATGTTCATGCTAGTTTAGGATGCCATGATTTATTTATGTTTATGCTAAGTTAGAATGCCATGATTTATTTATGTTCATGCTAGTTTAGGATGTCATGATTTATTTATGTTTATGCTAAGTTAGAATGCCATGATTTTATTTATGTTCATGCTAGTTTAGGATGTCATGATCTATTTATGTTTATGCTAAGTTAGAATGCCATGATTTTATTTAGGTCCATGCTAAGAATGTTTATGAGGTTATGTTGATTATGATTATGTCTATGTCAAGTATTATGCCACGCCATGAATGTTTTTATGGTTATGTTATGCCATGCTACGAATGTGTTTGAGTTATGTTCATGCCATGACGAATGTATGCTAAGTGATGGAAAAGTTTATGTTCTAAGTAAGGCACTAAGTATGTTAATGTCTTATGTGCTCATGATTAAATGATGAATGGTTTTAGTGAGTAGGAAAGAGTCTTACTAAGCCTGTGTGCTTATAGTCTTATTTCCTTATACCACAGATCACGCAAAGGGACAGTAAGGAAGCAACAGGAGGGCATCAAAGAATGTGTGTGATAGTGACTTGGCCAAGGAGCAATATGGTTGCTCGTCTTATGATAGAACTCTACCTTTACTATTAAGTACTTGAATGTGACGCTATGACATGATGCTAAAGTATGATATGATATGATGCTAAGTATGACATGATGCTAAGTATGACATGATATGATGCTAAGTATAAAGTTAATATGCCAAGTTCCCATGTTATGATGCTAGGAATGGTAGTAAGTGCATGTAGGTGTAAGTTTAAAGGTTTCCGCTGCATTAGGATGTCTACATGCCCTAAGTATGTTAACGTAACGCCGCTTTATGAAAAGAAAAAAAAAGCGGGCGTTACACTCGACCCCAAGGCTTCAAACATCAACTTCTTCCAACGCAATCACGCTCTTCTACTCAAGCGCTTCGCTCCAGAAACCTCTCAACTCGAGATACAAGCGCCGATGACGTCCCTCTGCTCCGAGATACATTCCAAACCGAACGTCGGTAACGAAGAGCTGTCTTTTCTTTGTTTACTATACTACAGTTGTAATATCTATTTGTAAACCGTTTTGCGCACAGTAAACGGTCAACGACCGTGGGCCTTGGAGTAGGAGCCGACCGCGACTCCGAACCAGTAAAATCTTGGTGTTTGTGTATTGTTTTGTTTTAATTTTTCCGTTGCGTTTTCTCTTTTTCAATCCGAAACGACTTACGATATTCACCCCCCTCTATCGTTTTCTCTCGATCCAACAAGTGGTATCAGAGCCGGGAAGCTCAAATTTGGTGCAACCACCAGTTTGAGAATCTTTTCGGATTTTCTTCAAATTATTTTTTTTCTTTTACAAATTTTTATCGTTAATCGAGATCGGTGCAACACCCCTCGATAATTATTTTTCTTTATCCGCACTACTAATCCAAGACCAAGTCTTGGGACAGAATTTTCTTTTCTTTTCTATCTTTTTCAGATAAAATCCTTAATGGCCATGCAAGAAGGCTTCAGCACCGCAAGACCACCGCTCTTCAGTGGGGAGGACTTCTCCTACTGGAAAAGCAGAATGGAGGTCCCCCTGAAAACTCAGGTAGACATGTGGATAATCATCCAGTCCGGACTGGAAATACCAAGGAATGCTAACGGGGTACAACATTCTTACACTGAATGGGACGCTGCACTCAAAAAGAAAATAGAAGCCAATGCCAAAGCGACCCAAACACTCCAATGCGGCCTAACAAAAGAGGAGTTGAACCGGGTGGGTCCATTCAACAGCGCCAAAGAACTCTGGGGTAAGCTGATCGAACTACACGAAGGGACCTCCGACACCCGAATCAGCAAGAGGGATCTTCTGCTGAACAAGCTATACACCATCAAGATGAACGACGGCGAATCAGCAGCTCTGCTCCACGCCAAATTCAGGAGCTGATGAACGGTCTACACACCATAGGTCACAAGGTAGAAAACCGTGACCTAATAAGGTATGCCCTTAACGCTTTCCCAAGAAACACCTTGTGGGCATCTATGTTAGATGCTTACAAAGTTTCTAGGGATCTTTCCAAAATCAAGTTAGATGAACTTTTTTCTGAACTCGAATTACATGAACAGACTAACTGCAATCTGGCCGAGAAAGGCATTGCTTTTGTTGCAGGTAAAGCAGGAAAGACAACCAAGAAGAAGCCACAACCTGCACCCGAGTCTGACTCAGACTTAGACTCAGAAGATAGCGAGGGAAATCGACCGAAGCTGGTTCGGCTAGCCCGAGACTACTACAAAGAACTAAAGAACCAGACCAACAGAAAGAAAGCCAGCCGAAGAAAGGAAGAACCAGCTGAACCCTCAAACGACAAGAACAAACCAAATGTGACCTGTTACGAGTGCAAGAAAAAGGTCACTACAAGACGGAGTGTCCGAACCTAAAGGAGACCAAGAAGACAAGAAGGAAGAAAGCACTCCAAGCAACGTGGGACGAGTCCTCTTCCGAAGAAGAAGAAGAGGTCCTATAGTCGAACCTGCTCGCACTAACCGCCTCAGAAGAAATCGAGACCGAGTCAGAGTCGGAGCCGGACGACGGTAAACTTACATTCTCAGAGGACGGCGAAATAACTGTAAGTGGTTTTTCCCGAATTCAATTATGCGAGTTAATTTCTTATCTTTCTCGAGATTTGGCAAAAGCCAAAATCCGAGTCGAGTCTCTCAGACAGGAAGTAAAACTCTTGAAAGAGAGAGCAGACTCTGAACCCTTAACTGAGAAGGTTCAAAAAGGAACCACTGCTCAAGTTGAAAAACTTGAATTAGAGAACTTTTTCTTGAAAACTCAAGTTAAGGATCTTAGAGCTGCCTTAAAACGATTCACTTCTGGGTCCAAGGGTCTTGACATGATTCTTGGAAAATATAAGTCGGTTCTAAATCGATCCGGGTTGGGCTATAGAACCAAATCTAGACAAAGATCCTACTATGCTGTACTGAACCAGTCCAGACCTAAAGTTCAGGCATGGGTACCCAAACTGTGCCTGAACAATCAAACTGGATCAAATCAGTATTTGATCCCCAAGGACAAGATTCACATCTTGCCAAACCATTATCGTAGCTTTAGTCCAGGGGGAGCCAAATTAAAAACAATATTTATTGTTAGATAAAATTCAATTTTTTGATTGCAAATTGCATGATTGATTGTTTATTTAATTCCTGCAATTTACTATGCTTAGACTTAGGAATGGTTAGAATAAGGACTCAATCAATTAATTGAAATTTGAACCACATAGTATTGGGTGGCGGTGAGATGATAGTACGTTAGGGAAGCCAATTCTAATAAGGTCAAGTATACTCTACTTGGTCTCTTTAGACTGGTGAAACTAGCCGAAGCTACCGATCCAAGACCCAAGCTAGTTAGACCAGAATTTTTCAAGAAATAGTTTTGAAAATGAAATTTCATTAAAAGGCTTTGTCAAGGAAAGGGTTGATGATCCAATAAGGCTATGGCCAAAGAAGGCCTAGTGCCTCGCCAAGACCTGGAAGCCAATTTTTGAAATTCAAATTCAAATTTTTCTTTGTAAAATTCGAATCTAACATAAATTTTCAGTTAATTGTAGATTCAAACATTTTTTTAAAAACTCAAAATCAACTGTTTTCAAAATTAATTCAATTTTTTAAATATATATATATATATATAAATCATAATTTTTCAAAAATAATTCTATCTACCAAAACCTGTCTCACAAAACCCATAAGGCAAACGTGATTGATAACCTTAGATTGGGTGAGACAGACTAGGCTGCGAAAATCAATTTAGGCTATTCCTGATTCTAATTGGATCCAAATCAACAAAACTCTTTATGTGTAGGAACATAAAGACTTGGACCAATGGATGTTGGATAGCGGTTTCTCCAACACATGACTGGAGATAAATTGAAATTCACTAAACTCAAGTTCAAGAACCTAGGCTCAGTAGCATTTGGCAACAATGCTACACTCAAGGTAATTGGGTCAGGTAATATTGAACTTAGATCTGACTTTGTTATTAAGAAAGTGCTTTTGGTTGAAAATTTTAATTTTAACTTACTTAGCATAAGTTAGTTGTGTGATTCTGGTTATGTAGTTACCTTCAACAATTCTAACTGCTTGATTAGAAACCTGTAAGACTCGGAAATCATGCTTAAGGGCACTAGAAAAAATAATGTTTACACTATAAACCTACCCCTAGTACCTAAATGTATGTTAACTCAGTCAGAACAATCAAACCTCTGGCATAGGAGATTAGGTCACACTAATCTGAGAATTATTTCAAAAGTCACCCAACTCGGCCTAATTAAAGGTATCCCCAAAATTAAAAATCATGAAAACATAATATGTGAATCATGTAATCAAGATAAACAAACCAGTCTAATCACAAACTAATCCAATCTGATCAAACTCAAACCACACTTGAGCTCCTGCACCTTGACCTATTTGATTCACATGGAGCCAAGTCACTAAGAGGAAACCGGTACTGCTTAGTAATAGTTGATGATTACTCCAGGTTTACCTGGGTTAGGTTTCTAAAGACTAAAGATGAAACCCTAAACCTATTTAATGAATTTTGTAAGTTAATTGAAAATCAAAACGATACTAAAATTAAAAGACTTAGGAGTGACCACGGGGGAGAGTTTGAAAATCAACGGTTCAAGGAATTCTGTAAGGTAAATGGGTACATACATGAATTTTCGTGTCCTAGAACCCCCCAATAAAATCGGATAGTCGAAAGGAGAAATAGAACTCTACAGGAAGCCGCTAGGGCTATGCTCAACGAATTCAACCTAGTCAACCAATATTGGGCAGAAGCAATTAGTACGGCTTGCTACATTCAAAATAGGGTCCTGATTAACAAGCGACACAACAAAACACCCTATGAATTATACTATCATAGACTTCCAAATCTACACTACCTAAGGGTCTTTGGATGCAAAGTCCATATCCTAAACACCAAAGACTATCTAGGAAAATTTCAGTCTAAGTCAACCCTAGGCATCTTCCTAGGATATTCAACCACAAGTAGAGCCTAAAGGGTTTACAACAAACAAACTAAGAAAATCGAAGAAACAACCAATTTAATATTTGATGAAGAAAATAACTCAAAACCTGATAATCCAAATCAAACTTCATCAAATACTGATCAAGAAGATAATGAACAAGCTGTTGAATCTTTAATTGAACCCATAAACGAACTAACTATTGAACCAACTATTGAACCAATAATCGAACCAACTCAAATAGGTGAATCAAATAGTGAACCAAATGACCAGCCGGACCTGAGGCTGAACCATGTTCTAGAAAAATCAAGAAACCCAGACTCAGTCACCCAACCGATCAAATTGTGGGTGATCCAACTTTAGGAGTCAGAACTAGGTCTTCCTATAGAAACCTTAGCCAAATAGCAATGATTTCAAAAATTAAACCTAAGACTATAGAGGAAGCCCTACCTGATCCTGATTGGATCATAGCTATGCAAGAAGAGTTAGCCCAATTTGAAAGAAACCAAGTCTGGAAACTAGTACCTAAACCTGAGGGCAAATCCGTCATTGACACTAAGTGGATTTTTAGGAATAAGTTAAATGATCAAGGAGAAATAGTCAGAAATAAAGTCTGCTTAGTAGCGAAAGGATTCAGACAGGTAGAAGGGTTAGATTATGACGAAACCTATGCCCCAGTAGCTAGACTTGAGTCCATTAGGATGTTATTAGCCTTTGCATCCCATAAAGGATTTAAATTATACCAAATGGATGTAAAGTCAGGTTTTCTAAATGGATTCATTAAGAAAGAGGTCTATGTAGGACAACCCCCTGGGTTTGAAGACTTAGAAAGACCTGACCATATTTACAAACTCACTAAGTGTAACGCTCGTTTTTTTTTCCATAAGCGGCGTTACGTTAACATACTTAGGGCATGTAGACATCATAAGGCAACGGAATAACTTTAACTTTACTCGTACATGCCCTACTACCATTCTTAACATAATGACATAGAAACTCGGCATATTGACTTCTTACTTAAACATCATATCATGTCATACTTAACATCACATCATAGAGTTCCATAAGTCATTATTCAAGCATTCAAGCTTATAAGTGACCAAAGTAAAGTTCTAGCATAACCGATAAACATATGATTTCCTGGGCCAAGTCACTACCACACACATGCGTTCTTGCCCTCCTGCTGCTTCCTCATTGTCCCCTTGAATGATCTGCGGTATAAGGAAATAAGACTATAAGCACACAGGCTTAGTAAGACTCTTTCCTACTCACAAAACCATTCGTCATTTCATAATGAGCACATGAAACATTAACATTCTTGGTGCTCTACTTAGAACATAACAACTTGAATCACTTATCATATACTTGACATGGCATGAACATAAACATAAGTGAACATTCCTATCATGGCATGAGACATGGCATAAACGTAAACATAGTAAATATTCTAAGCATGGCATGCTACATGGCATAAACATAAACATAATAAACATTCCTAGCATGGCATAATACATGGTATATACATAACATAATAAACATTCCTAGCATGGCATAATACATGGTATAAACATGTCTATAAGGTGTAAACCAACCTGTATGGCATAAACATAGGCATACTTCCTATCATAGCATATGAGCATCCTCTTAACATAATCATGACATAGATCATTTACTCTCATGCATATTTCTTAACATGAAGCGTAAGCATAAAAATCTTATCAGCATAGCATAATGCATAACATGAATGAATGCATGAGTGGAATGCATATACATAAGGATGCTTAACTTTTAAAACATACTTTTAAATGTTTAAACATAATCATCATATCATTGGGGTCCTCGGCTTGTACCACATACATACATCATAGCGCGCATCCCTAGCAAGTCCGAGGTAGTGAGCCCCGACCTACTAGGGTAAGGACAGCATAGTCGGTAGTCCCCGAACCGAGGCGTTCTTAAGGAGCCCATCCCTGTTACACAGCTCCGGTAGTGCCAGAACCGTGGACAGCATAGTCGGTAGTCCATAACCGGGGCGTTCTTAAGGTGCTCATCCCTTGGACCCATACTTCTGTCCGGTACAAGCCCATTCATAAAGTAAAATACTTTACATGTTTCATCATCCATAAGACATTCATAGCATAACCACGTTACATAAAGCATGACTTAACACATGCTTGTCCTTTCATCGTTCATACTTATTGCATAGCATCATGATGCCTGGAAGGCATGAGCATTATCTTCATTCATAAACATGGTATGCATCTTCTTTCATAATCATGGCATGCATCATTCTTATCATAACATAAACATAACATACTTATCATGGCATCGTTCTTATCATGAACATAAACATAACATACTTATCATGGCATCGTTCTTATCATGAACATAAACATAACATACCTATCATGGCATCATTCTTATCGTGAACATAAACCTAACATACTTATCATGGCATCATTCATATCATGAACATACACAATAACATAGCATGGTTCTTAACATAACATGAGCATATAACATAGCATGGTTCTCTACATAACCTAAGCCTACATAGGTAGGACTTCCATAAACATGCTACCTACTATCCAAGTGCATGGCATAAAACATAAGACATTCATAATAAACCCTATTAAGCATGGCATCCAAATCATAACATACAACATAAAACATGGTGCTTAAGGTTAGGGTTATAGGTAACATGAGTTCTACCACATGCTTGGACCTATATATATATATATATATATATATATATACTTCATGATAAGCATAATCCATCATTCTTTGAACCTTAACTCCACCCCAAACCCTAGATACATGGCTTGGCCGAAACCTATAGGGAGAAGTTCCATCAATTCCATAAACATGTAAGATAGCATAAGGTAAAGGAACAACCATACATCATCTATGAGACCATAAGAAGCCATTGGGGCCCATGATTAGGGTTAACCCTAACCTTTAGCCCTCCTTCCTAGGGCTGGCCGAAACATGTAAGGCCATGGGGGCATGGAAAAATTCCATTAAAATCCCCAATCAATCATTAAACACCAACCATACCTTACCATAGGGCCATTGGGGCCCTTACTTGAAATAAGTCCTAACTTTTTACCCTAGTAGCAATCTTGGCCGAAACTTATAGGGTCTCTAGGCCATGTGAAAATTCACATAAATCATCCTCCATCTCCCTTATATCATGATAATACATAAAACACATACTTGAAGTTTTAGACCCAACCCTACCCATGGGTTCTTGAAGTTGGCCGAAACCCTAGGGGATCCTAGGGTACCCCAAAAATTCTCAAAAATTATATTTAATCTCTAAACATCATGAGAGTACATTAGACAACATTAGGAAGATTTTTAGCATCATCATGGACCCTAAAATCCTAGTGGCCGAAACCCATAGGACTAGGGTTCTTGGTTTTCTTTCTTTCAACATCAAATCCCAAAAACCAACCAATATATCATACTAAAAACATAAGGAACTATTATACCACAGGTGAGGGAGTCTTACCTTGGTTGATCTTGATTTTTGAACCTTAAAAGAGAAGAAAATTGCAAATCCTTTGGACACTTGAACCCCCTTGCCCTTGTATCCTTGGAAAACCTTTAGATCTTGGTGATGAGACCTTCTTGTGGAGCTTTTCCAAGGGAGAAACTCTCCTTGAGGTTTCGGCTAGGATGAGGAAGGAGGAGGAAAGAATGTGCAATTGATGGAAGGAAGAAGGTAACTCCTAAACCCCCCTCTTTATAACCCATTAAGGAGGTAAATGAAGAGTCTCTCCATGACCCTTCTGTTGGTGCAAGTTGCATCAATGACATTCTTCTTTAAGTGTTTTAATATTTGACAATACACTTAAGTCAGTGATACATTGAATAGACAAAGGGGAGTAAGAAAGAAGTAACCAAAGCTGAAGAAAAGTCCTAGTTAATCTAGGCATCGAAACCCTAAGTCCCAGCGAAGGGCTGCTGGGCACCTAGCGAAGGGTTGCTAGGTATCGTAACCTAAAGACCTAGCGAAGGGCTGCTAGGCACCTAGTGAAGGACTACTAGGCATAGAAGACCTAGCGAAGGGCTGCTAGGCACCTAGTGAAGGACTACTAGGCATAGAAGACCTAGCGAAGGGCTGCTAGGCACCTAGTGAAGGACTACTAGGCATAGAAGACCTAGCGAAGGGCTGCTAGGCACCTAGCGAAGGACTGCTAGGGAATGAAGACCTGGCGAAGGACTGCTAGGCACCTGGCGAAGGATTGCTAGGGAATGAAGTCTTGGTCCGAGGGACTAAGCAACTTAGCTGAGCGATGACTAAGGACAGGAGTAGAGACGGGTCAGGGTTTGGGCGTCTCGAGGTCCGGAAGTATCGGAAGCTAAGCAAAAGTCCACCCGAAGGGCTGGGTGGCAACCGTCTACTGAAAGGAGTAGGTGAAGGGCGAGTTCTCGGGGATAGGAACTCGTACCGGTTCGACCTAGGGTTTCATGCAAATCCGAAGTCCGAACCAAGTCTTTAAGGCTAACATTATATGTATCTATGCTTTGTGTTTGTGTATCTTGCAGGTATCAAGAACCGGAGACAAAGCAGAACAAAAAACATGGTTTGCAGGCTTTAAGGGGGGCGCCCCCAGCAGGGGGGGCGCCCCCATGCAACCAGGGCGCCCCCAGGTAGTACTAAACAGGCAGTAAACGTGAAGCAGGCAAAACATGTGTCAACCGGGGCGCCCGGAGCGTCCGGGGCGCCCGGATTAGTAGCTGTTTTGCTGTTCCGAAGCTAGAACACAGGATAAGCCTTCACGGGGGCGCCCGGAGCATCCGGGGTGCCCTGGTCAAAGATCTTATCCCCTACGGCGAGGTAGGCGCAAGGATAAGGTTTGATCGAGTCTTCCGGGGCGCCCCCAGCGTCCAGGGCGCCCCCAGGAGGCCTATATAAGGGGCTTCAACCCCTCTGCTTCAGACACAACTTCCAAGTACTGTTCTAATCATTCTGACCAACGGCAACACACTAGAAACGAGGTTCTACGATCGGGAGGCTCCAGGAGGAAGTGCGCGGCACTTCGGAGGTCCAGATTGGCCGAGCTTCATCCTTGTCTTGTTGGTTTGCATTTTGTTAATTACCGTACTTAAATTTCTATATTAATGATTGTAATATTGCACTGTAAGTCGGGTTTCTCCGCCTCTGGAAAGTCTGGAAAGGAGACCAATAGTGGACGGGCGTTCCCGTGCATAGGCCTTGGATGTACTGACCCTGGGGGGTCGGGAACCAAGTAAAAATCCGCCGTGTCACTGTCTTGTTTTTCGTTCTATTTATTTTCCGCTGCGCTACTAATATTCTAAGTCCAGAACGAAAGTATTACGAGATTTCCACGAAAGATTTTCACGGTCGACATTCACCCCCCCCTCTATCGACGGCACCGGTCCTACAATTGGTATCAGAGCCAAGCCGCTCTTCACCGGACTAACCGCCGACGGAGCAACGACGCCAGGAGTTGAGGGGGAGCCCAGGGGTGAATCAGGTACAATTTTTTTTAATGTCTAATTTTAAATCGCATATTATTTGTTTCACATGCAGGGAGAGAGGGCACTATAAAAATCAGTTCCCTACTCATAAAAATCGTTCATCACCGACGGCGAAGGAGGCACCAGCGCCAGGAAACCGGAGGGACAAAAGCCATATCAGATGCTTCAAGTGCGAAAAATACGGGCATTACAAAAACAAATGTCCGACAAAGGTAAGAAAAATTTATGTTCCAAGAACTTTACAAATTCCTGCACTATCTTATGATAACTTAGTTAATTTTCCTGATAAATTAGATTACCTGCACAATAGAGTTAATATCTTGCATGTCAAATTAGAAAATGCAGATATGACTAAAATATCTGAAATTAATTGTTTAATTCAGAATATCAATTCAGAAATTAATAAAATCAATTCTGATAATTATTCTGATGAAATTAATTCTGATAATTATTCTGATGAAATTAATTCTGATAATTATGAAATTAATTCTGATAATTATTCTAATGAAATTAATTCTGATAATTATTCTTATAAAATTAATTCTGATGAAATTAATTCTGATAATTATTCTGATGAAATTAATTCTGATAATTATGAAATTAATTCTGATAATTATTCTAATGAAATTTGATAAAATTAATTCTGATGAAATTAATTCTGATAATTATTCTGATGAAATTAATTTTGATAATTATTCTGATAAAATTAATTCTGACAATTATTTTGATGAAATTAATTCTGATAATTATCCTGATAAAATTAATACTGATAATTTTAAATCAAATAAAATTAAACCTAAGGATAAATTTGAATTCAAAATCGAAAATCTTAAGGATAATTCCGAATTCAAATTCGAAAATCCTAAGGATAATTCCGAATTCAAATTTGAAAACCTTAAGGATAATTCTAGTGATATCACTGAAATTATTGAAAATTTTAAGGATAAACATGATTCTGTTGAAAATATTCATGAGGATAATACAGATAAAATTCTCCTAGATGATAACTTAATTATAGAAAATCTTGAAAGTTATTACAAAAATTTAACTAGTGGCCCCTTTTACTCCACCTACTGTGAGAATTTGAAAAATCTAATCTTGAGGAGGATATAGAACTATCTAAGATAAAGGCCATAGTTAATAAAAATTACAAAAATTCAAATAAATCAAAATTATTAGAAAAACTTGAAAAGAAAGATAAAAATGAAGAAGAAATTTTTGAAATAATGAAAATGATGAATTTAAACCCACAACTATTAATTAATCATTATAATCTTAATTAAATTCAAATTAAATATTAATTAAATTCAAATTAAATATTAATTAAATTCAAATTAAATCTTAATTAAATTCAAATTAAATCTTAATTAAATCCTAATTAAATTTAAACTAAATCTTAATTAAATTCGAATTAATTAATTCAAATAATTCAATTAAATTCGAATTAATTCAAATAATTCAATTAAAATCGAATTAATTCAAATAATTCAATTAAATTCCAATTAATTCAAATAATTCAATTAAATTCGAATTAATTCAAATAATTCAATTAAATTCAAATTAATTCAAATAATTCAATTAAATTCAACTAAATTCAAATTAATTCAAATAATTCAATTAAATTCAAATTAAACCAAAATTAAATCTTAATTAAATCAATTTAATTCAAATTAAATTCAAAGTAAAATTAAGTTGAATCCAAATTAAAACTTCACTTAATTTAAGTTTAATCCTAATCAATTAATTTCTAATTAATTCAACCTCAATTAATTCGTAATTAACCTGAATCCAACTAAAATCTTAAATAACTTAAACTCAAACTAAAATAAAATTTTACCCAAAGTGTAATAATTAAAATTAATAACATTAAATATGTCAAAGTGGGTTGACATATTCGCGGGTTCACACGACATGTATCAAATCGGGAATTTGATACATTTTAGAAACTTAAATAAAATTATTTGACTTGTTTGACTCATGCACAACTGCCATGACATGCATTTGCTATTCTTTTAAAATATATGACATGTCATTCATATTTAAATTTTATGCATATATTAGAACGGCTATAGGAAAAAAAAAAAAAAAAGAATAGATGATATAGTTAGAAAACTATAGATCAATACTGGTCTTTAGACTGTGAAACTAGCCGAAGCTACCGATCCAAGACCAAACTAGTTAGACCAAATTTCAAAAAGTAATTTGAAATGAAAATTAAAAGCTTTGTCAAGAAAGGGTTGATGATCCAATAAGGCTAGGCAAAGAAGCCTATGCTGCCTGGAAATTTTGAAATTCCAAGTTATTGCTTGTCAAATTCAAATCTAACACAAGCTTCAATTAAATCTTAGAATTAATAACAAATTAAGAAAAATGATTCAAGCATCTCACAATACACCTATAGGGCAATCATGCTTGTTGTATTGATACATCTAAAATGGGTGAGATGTTAAGGACTAATAAATTGAAAAATGTTTTTCAAAATGGTTTTTCAAAATCGTTAGAATATTTTCCTAAAAATATATTTTCAAAATAGTGCTTCAACATAATAATGTTTTTATGGAATTCATGCTTGTCTGATTGATTATATATATTATACATTTTTTCAAAAATATATCCTTTCAAAAATTTGTTTGACTCACTCAATTAGACACAAGCCTCTTAGGACAACACTAAAGTTCCTTAAGGCACTTAGATAGAGTCAAACGGTATCGGGTACAGGGGGAGTACTTTTCATTTTTTTTGTTTTCAAAAATTTGCACATTAAAAATTACTATTATTTGAAAATACTTTTCGAAAATTGAGCTTTAAATCGTTATCACTTGTGTTTTTCGAAAAAAAAGGGGTTCATGTTGTAAAATTTACCTGTCTTGTTTGATTTTGATAAACCCTAAAGACACAGAGGAAAGTCCACTTCATAATCTACAAGGACTCCTAGGACGTGTCAGATTTAGGGGGAGTCTAAATCAAACTTCTGAAAAAGTTTCTTTTAATTAATGATTTTGAAATTATTAGAAAATTCCTTTGATTTGAATCAAACCTTAAGACTCAAGGAAGAGTACTTGTGGTCAACAAGCTTCCCAGGACTGGGTCAAGTTTAGGGGGAGGTCAAATTAAAAGAATTATTGAATATTTCAATTGTTTTCATGCGCGGTATTTTCAAATCCTATTGAAAACATAAGTATTATTTTAAAATGCTATCAATTTTTTTATTATTCTCAAAAATTCATCTGAGTTTGATCAATTTTAAATAATATCTTGAGTTTAAAAAATCTTCCAGGACACTTAGGAAAATATCCTTGTAGTCAACAAGGTTTCCTATGATTGTGTCAGACTGGAAGATAAACCGAATCAAGTATTATAACTTTAAAATTCTTATATTATTCAAAATTAACTTACATTCTGTGACTTATGAAATTTTTGAAATAATATTTACTTGACTTGGAAAACTTCCAGGGCACTTAGGAAATGTCCTTGTAGTCAACAAGGGTTCCCAGGATGGTGTCAGACTGGAAAATAATCCAAGTGAAGTCAAATATTATGTTTTCAAAAGTACTTATTATCTTTCAAAATCTGATCTTTCTTCAAAAATAACTTACATTTTGCACGTACTTGCATGCTTCAAAGACCATCTTTCAAAATAATTGTACCTTCAAAAATCTGACATTTTCTCAAAATATTGTCTAAAGTTTTCTGAGCTCATAATACTTAAGTATTAGTTTTATGCTATGTTTTCAAAATTTTATACTAAGTATTTTCAAAATACTCTCCTTGTTGGCGCAAGTATTTCTGTTTTTTTTATGTATGACAAAGGGGGAGAGGTGTGCTTAAGTTAGAAATTTTTTGGATTCTTACTAAAGGACCATTTGATCAAAATGTTTTACAAAACTAAGGTCATGTTTTAGTTTGATCCCAAGGATGGTAAGTTAGCCCCTTAAACCAATCTAACTTAAGTTATTGTCAAACATCAAAAAGGGGGAGATTGTTGGTGCAAGTTGCATCAATGACATTCCTCTTTAAGTGTTTTAATGTTTGACAATACACTTAAGTCAGTGATACATTGAATAGACAAAGGGGAGTAAGAAAGAAGTAACCAAAGCTGAAGAAAAGTCCTAGTTAATCTAGGCATCGAAACCCTAAGTCCCAGCGAAGGGCTGCTGGGCACCTAGCGAAGGGCGCTAGGTATCGTAACCTAAAGACCTAGCGAAGGGCTGCTAGGCACCTAGTGAAGGACTACTAGGCATAGAAGACCTAGCGAAGGGTTGCTAGGCACCTAGTGAAGGACTACTAGGCATAGAAGACCTAGCGAAGGGCTGCTAGGCACCTAGCGAAGGACTGCTAGGGAATGAAGACCTGGCGAAGGACTGCTAGGCACCTGGCGAAGGATTGCTAGGGAATGAAGTCTTGGTCCGAGGGACTAAGCAACTTAGCTGAGCGATGACTAAGAACAGGAGTAGAGACGGGTCAGGGTTTGGGCGTCTTGAGGTACGGAAGTATCGGAAGCTAAGCAAAAGTCCACCCGAAGGGCTGGGTGGCAACCGTCTCCTGAAAGGAGTAGGTGAAGGGCGAGTTCTCGGGGATAGGAACTCGTACCGGTTCGACCTAGGGTTTCGTGCAAATTCGAAGTCCGAACCAAGTCCTTAAGGCTAACAGGGTGCCCCCAGCAAGGGGGGCGCCCCCAGGTAGTACTAAACAGGCAGTAAACGTGAAGCAGGTAAAATAGGTGTCAACCGGGGCGCCCGGAGCGTCCGGAGCGCCCGGATTAGTAGTTGTTTTGCTGTTCCGAAGCCAAAACACAGGATAAGCCTTCACAGGGGCTCCCGGAGCATCCGGGGTGCCCTGGTCAAAGATCTTATCCCCTACGGCGAGGTAGGCGCAAGGATAAGGTTTGACCGAGTCTTCCGGGGCGCCCCCAACGTCCGGGGCGCCCCCAGGAGGCCTTTATAAGGGGCTTCGATCCCTCTGCTTCAGACACAACTTCCAAGTACTGTTCTAATCATTCTGACCAATGGCAACACACTAGAAACGAGGCTCTACGACCGCGAGGCTCCAGGAGGAAGTGCGCGGCACTTCGGAGGTCCAGATTAGCCGAGCTTCATCCTTGTCTTGTTGGTTTGCATTTTGTTAATTACCGTACTTAAATTTCTATATTATTGATTGTAATATTGCACTGTAAGTCAGGTTTCTCCGCCTCCAGAAAGTCCGGAAAGGAGACCAATAGTGGACGGGCGTTCCCGTGCATAGGCCTTGGATGTACTGACCCTGGGGGGTCGGGAACCAAGTAAAAATCCGCTGTGTCACTGTCTTGTTTTTCGTTCTATTTATTTTCCACTGTGCTACTAATATTCTAAGTCCAGAACGAAAGTATTACGAGATTTCCACGAAAGATTTTCACGGTCAACATTCACCCCCCCCTCTATCGACAGCACCGGTCCTACACCTTCATCTTCTTCTAAGCCTTAACCAATATCCACTTCATTCCCTCATAACATTCCCTCGCTAGGTGAGTTGGTTAGAGCATGCATGGTTGTACAAGAGGTCCAAGGTTTAATCCTTGGTCCATGCACCTTATTTTTATTTTATTTTCTATGATTTTTCCCAAAATTCCGAAAATCCTCTAAGAATTCCCCCATAATTATGTTAATATTTCTCATTAAAATCCCTTTATATTTATATAAATTTTTACCTAAAATTCTCCAATAATTATGGTACTAAAAAGCCCATATAAGGCCCATTAGTACTTAGTTTTCTCAATTTAAATGAGAAGATATGGATTTTTAGGCCACATTTTGTATTAATATTTCTAGGTCTCTCGGAACATTATCTAGATATGCTCAATATTTCTAAGAAAATATTAAGAGAATTTTCTGGGTCGTTACACTAAGGCACTTTATGGATTAAAACAAGCACCTAGGGCCTGGTATGAACGCTTATCAACTTACGTAATCTCTAAAGACTTTAACCAAGGACAAATTGACTCAACCCTATTTATTAAAACCTTGGGAAAAGAAATCTTTATTGCCCAAATCTACGTCGATGACATAATCTTTGGGTCCACCAACTCTAATTTTTTAAAAGAATTATTAAAAATAATGGAAAACGAGTTTGAAATGAGCCTAGTTGGTGAGCTTAACTTTTTCCTAGGGTTACAAATTAAACAAACTAGGGATGGAAACTATGTCCATCAATTCAAATATGCTAAAGAGTTAATAAAGAAATTTAAAATGGACAACTCTAAAAGCATAAGTACCCCCATGGCCACAAATGTAAAAATAGATAGTGACCCTAATTGTAAATCAGTAGATCTTAAACTCTATAGAAGTATGATTGGGGGACTACTGTACCTTACAGCCAGCAGACCTGATATTCTTTTTGCCGTAGGAATGTGTGCTAGATACCAAACCTGTGCTAAGGAAACGTACTTAGCAGCCCTAAAAAGAATTCTAAGATATGTTAAGGGCACCTTAAATGTAGGGATTTGGTATCCTAGGACCTCAACCTTTGACTTGTCAGGATACTCGGACTCTAACTATGCTGGTTGTAAATTAGATAGAAAGAGCACAAGTGGAAGCTGCCAACTGTTAGGAAATAGTCTAGTAAGTTGGTGCAGCAGAAAACAATACTGTGTAGCTCTATCCACAATTGAAGCTGAGTATGTTGCATTAGGAGAGTGTGTAGCACAACTTTTATGAATGATGCACACTCTTAAGGACTTCCAGCTCAACTACACCCAAACTCAAGTCTTTATTGACAATATAAGCTCAATTAATCTAACTAAGAACCCAATCCAACATTCCAGAACTAAACACATAGAAGTTAAACACCACTTTGTAAGAGACCACGTAGCCAGGGGTGAGATAGTCCTTAAACATGTAGATTCTAAATCAAACTTAGCTGACATATTCACCAAACCCCTACCTGAGTCTGAGTTTAGTTCACTAAGAAGGCAGTTAGGATTATACTTAGTAGAATAGGGTTACTCTACGTTTGATTTTTAAAATGCTTTACTTGATTTTTAAAATCAGTTTCTAAAATAATTTTAAAAAAACTGATTTACTTAATTTCAAAATCAGCTGTTAATTAGTTTGAAAAATCTTTTTAGCAGTTTTCGACTTAGTTTTCTTTTCAAAAACTACCCCCTTCAAAACTAGGGTCTTTTTCGCAAATGGACTTAGCCTAGGCCCTAACCCTAGAACTGCATGCACCTATAGATTTAGAAGCCAGCATCTCACAAACACCTTAGGGTACTTTTGACTGATAACCTAGAATGGGTAGAGATGCTTAGGTCTTTGCCTTAATTCAAGATGTTTTAAGTCAGTGCATCTGCAGTAATTGGGACACTAAATACAACATAAACAATAATCAAGTTAAGTGTCAAGTTTAGAAAATCTAACTTAAACAGAACACTTAACTCTTCTAACCCTAGCGAAAACTACTGTTTATAATAGTTAGTAAGTAGCTAATTGGGTTAGACAGGACCCTACAGAGATAATTGAAATTACTTTGGTTCAGTTTGGTCTTGAATTGGTTCAGTACAGCACTTTATGCAATTTATTTATCTTTTTTCTGCTATATTGCTTTGTTTTTGATATATGACAAAGGGGGAGAGATATGAAAGGAAGCTTTAAAATTTTTTTTTCAATTTCAAAACTTTATCAAGGAAGCTTTAAAATTTTTTTCAATTTCAAAACTTTATCCTTTCTTCAAAAAGTACTTAATCTATTTTCAAAAGTACTAAGTTTTCCTTCAAAGTTTTTTTTAAACTTCAGCTGCTTTCAAACCTTTTTTAAGCACTTAAACTTCAGCTGCTTTAAAACCTTTTTTTTTAAAGTACTTAAACTTAAGTTGTTTACAAATCTCTTTTTAAGTACTTAAACTCAAGCTGATTTTCAAAAAGTTTCTGTAAGTACTCAAAACTTAAGTAGTTGTAAATTTTATTAAGTACTTATCTTAAACATAAGCTATGATTCTAAGAACTTAAAACTCCAAAAGATGGTTCTTTTCTATTGACTTGAAATCTTTTTTAAGTGTAAAACTTCAAAAGTGCACAACCAATTTTTTTCAAAATGATTCTAAGTGTTTGAAAAAATTCCATCTTGAGACTTAGAAATTTTTTAAGAACCCCACGAACTTTTGAAAAACCTAGGGGGAGATTCCTTCCAGGGGAGGAAACTAAACTATCTGATTAACTTAACTTTTGAACCGGGTTGTCATAAATCAAAAAGGGGGAGATTGTTGGTGCAGACAGCACCTAAGTCGAACCTGTGTTTTGATAATGGCAAAAGGGTTCAAAAGTTAAGATGTTTTGTTTTTCAACATACTACTTGAGTGTGTAGATTAAAGTCCTAGCGAATGACTGCTAGGCACCTAGCGAAGGACTGCTAGTCATCGGAACCTTAAGACCCAGCGAAGGGCTGCTGGGCACCTAGCGAAGGGCTGCTAGGCGTCAAAGACCTGGCGAAGGACTGCTGGGCACCAGGCGAAGGACTGCCTGGAACGAAAGACCTGGCGAAGGACAGCTGGGCACCAGGCGAAGGACTGCCTGGAACTGAAGACCTGGTGAAGGACTGCTGGGCAAAAGTCTAACTGGAGGAGCCGGTTGGCAACAGGTAAATTCTCCCGAGAGGAGTAGGTGAGGACGCGTTCCCCGTCGAGGGAACAGTAGGTGTCGGTTCGACCTAGGGCTCCATTTGGGAGACCCAAAGTCAGAACCAAGACAGCTAAGGCTGTATAAAACTAATACTTGATTGCTTTATGTTGTTTTGGACTAACCCTGGATGCAAGACCGAAGGAATGAGTGTCTGCAGCTCAGAACGCCTCAAAGGAGAGAGGCAACAGCTGAGTAGGGCGCCCCCAGTGTCCCGGGCGCCCCCAAGGTCAAGGCAAAACAAGTTAAGCAAGAGTACACTTCGGAAGCTTACTGGGCGGGGCGCCCCCGTGCTCCCGGGCGCCCCCAGTGCCCAGGGTGCCCCGGGTTCAAGCCAACGAAGAGGATAAACTTCATCCAGCCAAGAAGCCCGCTGAAAGGGTCAACCAGGGTGCCCCTAGCGTCCCGGGCACCCCCACAGTCAACCCTCAGCACTATTCGAGTGGGATAAGAGCTGACAGAGACTTGCTCAGATCGGGTGACACGTTGGGGGGGGGGGGGCGCCCCCAATGTTCAGGGCGCCCCGGGAGGCTATAAAAAGCCCCTCGACCCCAAGGCTTCAAACATCAACTTCTTCCAACGCAAACACGCTCTTCTACTCAAGCGCTTCGCTCCAGAAACCTCTCAACTCGAGATACAAGCGCCGACGACGTCCCTCTGCTCCGAGATACATTCCACACCGGATGTCGGTAACGAAGAGTTGTCTTTTCTTTGTTTAATATACTGCAGTTGTAATATCTATTTGTAAACCGTTTTGCGCACAGTAAACGGTCAACGACCATGGGCCTTGGAGTAGGAGTCGACCGCGACTCCGAACCAAGTAAAATCTTGGTGTTTGTGTATTGTTTTGTTTTAATTTTTCCGCTGCATTTTCTCTTTTTCAATCCGAAATGACTTACGACATTCACCCCCCCCTCTATCGTTTTCTCTCGATCCAACAGTAAGTACTTTTGAAAAATTTTATGTAATTTTTGTAAAATATAAGTACTTTTGAAAAGTATTATGCCCATTTTGAAACATATAAGTACTTTTAAAAAGTATATTGAGCTTTTGAAAAATGCAAGTATTTTTGAAAAAATATATTAAGCTTTTTGAAAAAATGCAAGTACTTTTGAAAAAAAATTAAGCCCTTTTTTGAAAAATATTATTTTTAAAACATAATATTTTACTTGACTTGTTTTCTTTTCCAGTCAGACACTATCCTAGGAAACCTTGTTAACTACAAGGACATTTTCCTAGGTGTCCTGGAAATTCTCCAAATTCAAGTAAATATTATTTCAAAAATGATTTTATAAGCCATAAAAAGAATTTTGAAAAACAAAATAATAGTATTTTGAAAGACAAATTACTTATGTTTTCAACAAGATTTTAAAATTATAGTGCACGAAAACATATTATTTTGAAAAATTCAATAACTCTTTTAATTTGACCTCCCCCTAAACTTGACCCAATCCTAGGAAGCTTGTTGACCACAAGTACAACCTCTGAGTCTTTAGGGTTTGGTTCAGATCAAAAGAATTATTTAATAATTTTAAAAATAATTGCCAAAAAAAATTAGAAAAATACTTGTCAGACAGTTTCCTTTTGACTTAGACTCCCCCTAAATTTGACACATCCTAGGAGTCCTTGTAGATCATGAAGAAGATTTCCTCTGTGTCTTTAGGGTTTATCAAGATCAAAAGGGAAATAAACACAAATTTCGACAAATATTTTGAAATGTTAGTGATATAGTACCGTTTTTTTAGATAATTTTGAAAGCCTTATTTTGAGATGATAAATTTTAAAACATAAGGTTTAAAACATAACTAAAAAAACTCCCCCTATTTCCGACACCGTATGACTCTATCTAAGTGTCTTAAGGGACTCTAGTGTTGACCTAAAGGCTTGTGTCTAATTGTGTAGGTCAAACACTTTCTCGAAAAGATATAATTTTGAAAATGTATCATATATAGACAATCAGACAAGCATGAAATCCATAAAAACATTATTATGTTAAAGCACTATTTTGAAAATAGTTTTTAGAAAATTATTCTAAGAATTTTGGAAAAACAATTTTGAAAATATTTTTTAATTTATTAGTCCTTAACATCTCACCCATTCTAGATGTCTCAGTACAAGCAAGCATGGTTGCCTTATGGGTATATTTTAAGATGCTTGATATTTTTCTCAATTTATTGTTAAATCTAAGAGTTAATCAAAACTTACGTTAGATTCAAATTTATCAAATAGTAAATTGAATTTGATTTTCGGTAATTGGCTTCCAGGTCTTGGCGAGGCACAAAGACCTTCTTTGGCCGTAGCCTTATTGGAGCAATAACCCTTTCCTCGACAAAGCCTTTTACCGAAAATTCATTTTCAAACTACTTCTTGAAAAATTTTGGTCTAACTAGCTTAGATCTTGGATCGATAGCTTCGGCAAGTTCCACCAGACTAAACAGACCAAGTAGGGTACGCCTTACCTTACTTGACCATATTTGAAGGGCTTCCCTAACGTACTATCATCTCACCTCCACCTAATACTAAGATATTCAAGTTTTAATTAGTCTTTTTCCTATAACCGTTCTAAATCATGCATAAACCTAAATATGAACAACATGAAATATATTGAAAAAATAGCAAATGAATGGCATGACAATTATACATGAGTCAAACAATTCAAATTATTTTACTTAAGTTTCTAATGATGTATCAAATTCCCGATTTGATACATGTCGTGTGAACCCGCGAATATGCCAACCCACTTTGACATATTTAATTTTATTAATCTAATTGTTGTAGTTTGGGTAAGATTTTATTTAATTTGAGTTTATGTTATTTAAGAATTAATTGGATTGACATCAAATTAATTAAGAAGTTGAGTTAATTAATTGAAGTTGAATTAACTAAGAATAATTAAAGTTGAATTAATTAATGTTGAATTAATTAAGAAGTAATTGAAGTTTATTAATTCAGAATTAATTGAAGTTAATTAATTAAGAATTAATTGAAGTTGAATTAATTAAGAAGTAATTGAAGTTAAATTGATTAAGAATTAATTGAAGTTAATTAATTAAGAATCAATTGTAGTTAAATTACTTAAGGATTAATTAAGTTAAATTGATTACGGATTAATTAAACTTAAATTAATTAAGGATTAACTAAAGTTAAATTTATTAAGGGTTAACTAAAATTAAATTAATTAAAATTAATTAAGGATTAATTAAAATTAAATTAATTAAGGATTAACTAAGTTAAATTAATTAAGGATTAATTAAAATTAAATTAATTAAGGATTAACTACAATTAAGTTAATTAAGTATTAATTAAAATTAAATTAGTTAAGGATTAACCTAAGTTAAATTAATTAAGGATTATTTTGAATTTGAATTAATTAAGGATTTAGGTTTAAATTACTTAAGGATTAATTAGAATTTGAATTAATTAAAGATTAATTTGAATTTGAATTAATTAAAGATTAATTGAATTTGAATTAATTAAAGATTATTGAATTTGAATTAATTAAAGATTAATTTGAATTTGAATTGATTAAAGAGTAATTTGAATTTGAATTAATTAAGGATTAAAATAAATTAAGGATAAAAATTAATTAAAAGTTAATTAAAGCTTTTAAGATTTAACTTGATTTATGTTTCAAATTTCTAGGTTAATTAAAAGTTGTGGGTTTAATTTCATCATTTTCGTGATTTCAAAAATTTTGACTCATCTACTATTTCTTCCTTATGTAATTTCTCAAGTTATTCTAATAATTCTGATTTATCTGAATTTTTGTAACATTTATTAACTATAGCCTTGATTGTAGAAAATTCAATCTCCTCCTCATCCTCATCATCAAGATTATATCCTTCTACATCTTTATAATAGGTGAAGTAATTTGGGCTACTAGTTAATATTTCAGGATTATCCAAGAAAACAAATAAATTATTATCTAAAAGAATTTCATCTCCACTATCTTCAGAAATATTCTCAGAAAAATTATTTTTATCCTCGGAAAAATCTTCAGAAATATTTTCAATGTTATCCTTATGATTTTCAGAAATAATTTCAGGATTATCCCTAAGATTTTCAAAAATAATTTTAGGATTATCCCTAAGATTTTCAGAAATAATTTCAGAGTTATCATAATTAATATTAGAATTAATTTCAGAATTAATTTTAGAAATTATTGAATTAACATTAAGGATTAAACAGTTGATTTCTGATATTTTAACATTATCTACATTTTGTAACTGATCATGCAAAATATTGATTTGATTATTTACAAAGCTTAATTTTTCAGAATCATTATCTAAGCTATCTACATAGGATAGTGCAGGAATTTGAAATATTTTTAGAACATAAATTTTGCGTACCTTTGCCGGACACTTATTCTTGTAGTGTCCGTACTTTTCGCATTTGAAGCACTTAATGTAGCTTTTGTCCCGTCGGACTCCGGGTACTGGTACTTCCTTTATCGTCGGGGATATAGACCGAGTTTTACGAGCAGGACAATGATTTTTATAGTGTCCTCTATCCCTGCACTTAAAGCAAGTAATAAGAAATTTAAAAATTGACATTTAAAATAAAATTGTACTTGATTCACCCCCGGGCTCCCCCTCAACTCCTGGCGTCTTTGCTCCATCGGCTGTTAGTCCGTTGAAGAGCGACCAGGCTCTGATACCACTTGTGGGGACCGGTGCCGTCGATAGAGGGGGGGTGAATATCGACTGTAAAAACTTCACGGAAACTTCATAAACTTTTCGGTTTGTTCTGGACACAGAGTTAGTAGCACAACGGAAAACAGAAAGAACGAACGAACAAACAAAGCGCACACGGGATTTTTACTTGGTTCCCAACCCCCCAGGGTCAGTACATCCAAGGCCTAAGCACGGGAACGCTCGTCCACTAATGGTCTCCTTTCCAGACCTTTCGGAGGCAGAGAAACCTGTCTTACAGTGCATAAATTACAATAAAAAAGATATATAAAATAAATGTTGAATTGTAAATTCAATCCAAAATAAAAGAGTCGAAGACTCGGCCGATCTGGATCTCCAAAGTGTCGCGCACTTCCTCCCGGAGCCTCCTTGGTCGCAGAGCTTCATCGTTAGCATTTTGTCGTCACTTGGAAAGCTTAGGAGGGTTTCCGAGTGTTGTACTGAGTTGAGGGGTCGAAGCCCCTTTTATAGCCTTGTCTAGGGCGCCCGTGATGCTATGGGGCACCTCACAAACCTTGGTCAAAGCTCATCCTCGCGCTGAACTCGCAAAGCTGATAAACCCCAGTCCAGGGTGCCTGTGATGAAGGAGGCACTTGATCCTTTCAGGCTCCTGTATCAATGAGGCGCCTGGTTCATTGAGGCGCCCTGTTTGATGGGGGCGCCTAGCAGCTTGGTTTCCGGCCGCGTTGTGTGTTTGTTCACCTATTTTATCTTCAATTTTAGGTACCTGCAAGATACATAAATACAAGTAACCACATATATATCCTTAGCCTTAAGGGTTTGGTTCTGACTTCGAGTTTCCGTGAAACCCTAGGTCGAACCGACGCTTAAGTTCCCACCCCCGGGAACGCGCCTTTCACCTACTCCTCTCGGGAGATGGTTGCCACCCGGCCCATCCGGTTAGACTTTTACTTAACCTTCGATACTCTCAGATCTCGAGACATCCGAACCTCGACCTGTCTCAACTTCTCATCTCTAAAAGCACAGAAACTGCTGGATTCAGATGTACCGGATTTATAGCACATGTAGTCAATACGAACAAGAGAAGGACCAAAAGATAGAAGAGGTCCTAGTGGTATGTGACTAACCAGCAGTCTTCCCTAACGAGTTACCAGGCTTAGCGCCAGACAAGGAGATAGAGTTTGAGATAGATCTCGTTCCAGGTACCAATCCCATTTCAAAAGCACCATACCGTATGACTCCAGCAGAATTAAGAGAACTTTAGGAGCAACTACAGGAGCTGCTCGACAAGGGCTTCATACGCCCTAGTCATTCACCTTGGGGAGCTCCAGTATTGTCCGTGAAGAAGAAAGACGGGTCCATGTGCTTGTGTATAGATTACCGGGCGTTGAATCAAGTCACCATCAAGAACAAGTATCCCTTGCCAAGAATTGATGACTTGTTCGATCAGCTAAAGGTAGCAGCAGTGTTCTCAAAAATAGACTTGAGATCGGGTTATCACCAGGTGAATGATAAAAAAAAGGTGACATCCCCAAGACAGCTTTCAGAACAAGATACGGACACTATGAGTTTGTAGTTATGTCTTTTGGTGTAACGAACGCTCCAGCGACTTTCATGGACCTCATGAACAGAGTGTTCCGAGAATATTTAGATAAGTTTGTTATCGTCTTCATCGATGATATTCTGATATATTCAGGACTCAGAAGGAACACGCAGAACACCTGAAAACAGTATTAGAAATCCTTCAGCGGAGCCAACTCTATGCGAAATTCTCCAAGTGTGAGTTTTGGCTCGATCAGGTGTCTTTTCTGGGTCACATCATCTCCAAGGATGGTGTGATGGTAGACCCCAGCAAAATAGAAGCAGTAAGTAACTGGGTTTGACCGAAGAATGCCAGTGAGATCAAAAGTTTTCTGGGTCTAGCCGGTTACTACAGGAAGTTCGTAGAGAATTTCTCCAGAATAACCTCCCCACTGATAGCTCTTACCAGAAAGAACAGAAAGTTTCAGTGGACAGAGGACTGCGAGAACAGTTTTACAGAATTAAAGAGAAGATTGACTAGTGCTCCCATCCTGACTCTTCCCGAGACCACTGACAGCTTTGACATATATAGCGATGCGTCTAAATTAGGACTTGGAGCAGTGCTGATGCAGAATGGCAAGGTTATTGCCTATGCCTCTAGACAACTCAAGGATTATGAGAAGAATTACCCTACCCATGACCTTGAGCTAGTTGCAGTAGTGTTCGCTCTCAAGATTTGGAGGCATTACTTATACGGAGCCCAGTGTAGGATTTTCACAGATCATCAGAGTCTAAAGTATTTCTTTACTCAGAAGGATCTGAACATGAGACAACGCAGGTGGCTTGAGCTAGTCAAGGATTATGACATTGACATCCTCTACCATCCAGGTAAAGCTAATAAGGTGGCAGATGCACTTAGCAGAAAATCTAGTGCCACCCTACTAGCTTTGTCCACGATGTCACAGCCCCTTCGGAAAGAGTTATCAGAGTTCGGACTGGAAATTTTAGTTGGGCAGCTCTCCACTTTGACATTAGTGTCCACCCTGATTGAAGACATCCAGACAGCACAGGATCAAGATCCTGACCTTCAGAAAATCAAGCAGGGGATGACAGAAGCCGAAAATGGAGAATTTTGCCTATCAGATAATGGGACACTGTACTACGGTGACCGCTTATGTGTTCCGAACCAAGAAGAGCTCCGAAGGAAGATCCTAGAGGACGCACATAGATCTCCTTATGCGATGCATCCTGGTTCCACCAAAATGTACCAAGACCTCAGGGGACGTTTTTGGTGGCCTGGGATGAAGAGAGACATCGCCAGATATGTCAGTACCTGTCTGACATGCCAAAGGGTCAAGGCAGAACATCAGAGACCAGGAGGAGTTCTGCAGCCTATTCAGATTCCAAAATGGAAATGGGAAGATATTTCCATGGATTTTATAGTGGGACTACCCAGAACAACGAATGGATATGATGCAATCGGGGTAATAGTAGACAGATTGACTAAGTCTGCCCACTTCCTAGTTATCAGGATCTCCTATTCCATGGAACAGCTAGCTCAGTTGTACCTCAAAGAGATCGTCAGACTACATGGAGTCCCTAGGACTATCATTTCGGATAGGGACAGTAGGTTCACTTCGCACTTCTGGGAGTGCGTACAGACAGCACTAGGCACCAAACTGAAGTTTAGCACAGCTTTCCATCCTCAGACAGATGGTCAGACAGAGAGAGTTAATCAAGTACTAGAAGATATGCTCAGAGCTTGTGCTTTAGATTTCAAGGGCAGTTGGTGCAGATACTTGTGCTTAGCGAATTCGCCTACAACAATAGTTATCAGGCCACTATCGGCATGGCACCCTATGAGGCTTTATATGGGCGGAGGTGTAGATCTCCTATCTGCTGGTACGAGGGTGGTGAGAGGCAAGAGTTAGGCCTACAGACAGATCTTATAGATGATACCACCGTAGTCATACAGCAGATCCGCCAGAAAATAGAAACAGCTCAAAGCCGCCAGAAGAGCTATGCTGATACACGGCGCAGACCATTAGAGTTTGAAGTTGGGGATTCAGTGTTCCTCAGAGTGGCTCCCATGAAGGGAGTAATGCGTTTTGGGAAGAAGGGCAAGCTAAGTCCCAGATATGTAGGACCATACCCCATCACTAGAAGAGTTGGCAAAGTAGCTTATGAGTTGGAGCTACCTCAGGAGATGTCAGCTATCCACAATGTATTTCATGTTTCCATGCTGAAGAAGCATATCCCAGATGCCACCCAGGTGATAGAGCCACAGACGGTACAAGTTCGCGAAGATCTCAGTTATGATAGTCGGCCTATTCAGATAATAGACTGAGCAGTTAAGAAATTGCGAAACAAGGAGGTACCATTAGTGAAAGTCATATGGCAAAATCACAGAGTAGAAGAGGCAACATGGGAACCAGAGGACAGCATGAGGCAGAAATACCCAGAGTTATTTTAAGTTCGAGGACGAACTTTTTATAAGGTATGAGGGATTGTAACGCCCGAAAATTCTCGAAACTAATTTTAGAAATATCTTAGAATTTATTCCGAATTTATGGATATTTTTATAGAATTTTTCCGTAAACGAAAGTGGCAAAAAGGGATAAAAAGAGAAAAACGCGTAAGTGGGATTTGATCCCTAAACCTAAGCTGTGAGAGGAGAAAGAGCGGACCAACTGGGATGGTTTACATTTGTTGAAATAGATTAAGGGAAACAATAGATAAGGTGAAATTAGTTAAATTCGCCCCCATAAGTATAAAAGAGGGAGTTACGAGTTTTAGGTTAATTCTCTCCCAACCCAGCGACGCCGACGCCCTCCCTCACGCACGCGACCTCCCCTCTCGCCCTCTCTCTCGCCCAAGACAAAGGAGAAGCCAAGGGAAGGTCTCAAGAGGCCCTATTCTCTACGAGAATTCTCGTAGACGCGAGGAGAACGCCAAGGAGCAAGAAGAACGTCGAAATTCGACGTTCCCTCGGGAATTTCAGATTTTATTCGTAAGGAAAACCTAGCGCAGGATGTAAGTATCCCTCACCTGCAGTATAAGTAGTTTCGGTTGACATTTCGTATGCTTTAGTTACTTATATGTATGTCCTACGGTTAGATATCGAGGATTATGAACAAGCACGTTGTATTAACCCTTCGGATTAGTTTTACAGTCTGAAGGTATCCCTGGATGGGCTTGAGTGCACTTACCCTTCAGTTTCGGGTTAAGGAGCACGTTCGAGTGCCCAGGGAGCGACTTTAAAAGAAAAGAAAGGGTTAAGTCGCAAGGTGTTTGTTAAATTGTTAGTCAGTTAATGCTATAGCAAGCATTAAAGAATAGAAATTCTTGCTTCAGTTATGATTGGGACCAAGGTCCAGTGGGATGGGCTCCTAGTTGCCCCTAGGTTTAGATAACCTAGTAAAAGCAAGAATCAGAAGAGAAAAAGAAAAGTATAAAAGAACTATTTTATTTTCAGTTGGCATTGTACCGGACTTCGGTCCAGGGATGGGCTCCAAGTTGCCCCTAGGTTCAGATAACCTAGTATGGGATGGGCTCCTAGTTGCCCCTAGGTTTAGATAACCTAGTAGAACCCTAATGGATTCGGGATTTGCTACCTCGGGTTTATTAGGGATGCGCGCACAGTTGGTACATTGCCGGGCCCACAGCAGTTGATTATTATTTTCACCTACTATATGTATTTAGTTTTCAGAAATTCATATTAGCATGTGGTGAATTTAATAATTAGTTTTATGTTAGTTAGTTTCAGTTCCAGTTCAGATATATATGTCATGCTATAGCTTACTTTTCAGTTCTAGTTCAGTATGTGCATGTCTCAGTTATATGCATGACATTCTATGATATGTATTTTAGCATGAGCCTAGCATGATTTCTTATGGATATGAGCATGTATGTGCATAGCATGTTTTACAAAAGCATAATTTGAGTTTCATAGTTTTGTGAGGCTAGATGGTACTTACTAAGCTTTATGCTTATTAGTTTGCATTTCCTTATACTGCAGATACAGGTAAAGGAAAGCACTAGTAGCGGAGGCGGCGGGCTTGATGCAAAGTGTGTGTGATGGTGGAGTTGGAATAAAAGTCTTCGGAACTTGCAAAGCATAGAAATAGTCTTTATTATGTTTCTTTTAGTTTTTCCGCAATAGGTTATGTGAACCATGTATGAACTTAATTGACTCGTTATTTGTGGTGCCTAGTATATTAAAGTAGTTTATTTACCTGTGTTAATACTTGCTTAGCGAATGTTGAATGATATGAGTTACTACTTGCAATATGGTAATTAGATCCATGCTTAAGCTTTAGAGATAAGAACTTGATACTTTTGATTTACATGCTAAATACATAGGATATGCTTGTTTTAAGATATATGCACCATATAGAATGACATGTAGTAGCTAAGAATGCCCTTAGATATGAATAATGAATGGTTTCAATAAGAAGTTGATACGAACTTGGCATATTCATGTTTATGCTTCTACATGTCGTTTTTATGATTTCTAAGTTGCTATACATGCTAGAAACCCTCCAAAAACATGTAATAAATGCCTTAGAATAGTCGTGGAACTTTATTTATGTCATTATGTTTGTTAGATATGATTTTGGTACATTGTGGCTCAAGGTTGATACATTCTAGAAATCTGAAAACTGAAATTTCAGAACTACCAGTCAACTGGGAAAACACCAGTCGACTGGTATCGGGCACAGAACCATACTGTGGCCCGACCAGTCGACTGGCATATAGCAGTCGACTGGTACTGTGTAAAACAAAGGTGGTGTAGAGCAGCTGGTTAGTGCTTTAGCCATGCAACCTAGAGGTTGGGGGATCGAATCCTGCCAATATAATAAAATAAAAGTTTTGCTCTATTTTGGGAAAATTAGTACTTTCAGCATGTTTATGAATTTCTAGTTCAGTAAATAGCGAAATAAGAATTTTTAAAATTCTCCCAGTTGGTTTAGCATTATTAGAAATCATTAATTAGTCAGTTAGTTAGTTAGTTAGTAGCGATCCGCCTTGAAGCTTAGTACTAGAAGGCGGGTCGTTACAGAGTGGTATCAGAGCAAGTTCCATCTTTCCTCCTCACACACATCAGCATCAGACCTGCAGCTTCCAAGTAAGAGTATCTCTCACATTACCATATTTTCTTGCTTTCAGATTTATAGTATTTACATGTTATTCATGCTATCTGTTTTCTAGTCAGTTCTTGTTTACATTTAACGGAAGCATATTTAATACCTTAGTTTATATCTGATGGCATGTTTTAGAATTTAGAATATGAACTGTATGTCCTCTGTCATTTAGATAATGGCTAGAGGACGCCCAACTAGAAGGGCACCAGCTACTGAGCCTCCATAGGAGGCAACTGACATAGTGACTCCACCTAATCTCGTGGAGATAGTGGCTCAGCTCTAGAGACAGATAGTTGAGCAGCAGCAAGAGATAGCCACTTGAAGGGCTAATCAGTAAACCACACCTATTGGTACTCCAGGACCAGATGTGGAAACCCCAATAGTGATAGAGGTTCCACGTAGAGCACCAATCCTACCAATAGCACCAATCCCACCAATAGCACCAGAAGCCCCAGCAGTAACGGCTAGAAGAGAAGCATATCTAGTTCAGTGGCAGAAGCTCAAACCAGAGACCTTTTCAGGCACTAGTGAACCATGGGATGGACAAGCCTGGTTCAAAACCCTGGAGAGTACCATGGAGCTTCTGGACTAGCCAGAACAAGAGAAAGTGAAGTGCGCCTCTTTCTGCCTAGCAGGAGATGCTAGAATGTGGTGGGAAAGGGTGAAGGCCAAACGAGACATAAATCAGATGATGTGGGCCAACTTCGAAGCTGAGTTCTTCAAAGAATTCTTTCATATGTGGGTTACTAATCGACATTATGATGAATTCACTGAATTTCATCAAGGTGACCTATCAGTAGAGGAAGCCGTGAAGAGATTCAACAGGTTGGCGCGTCTGTGTCCCGAATTAGTCAGCACCGAACGAAAGCGAGTCAGGCTAATGCTCAAGATGCTAAGGCCAGAAATAGCATTGAATGTGGCTAGCGGCGTTCATAGGCCGCAAACCTCAGAAGAACTAGTTAGCAGTGCTCTGATCACCGAGCACTACCTGAACAGCATGCAACAGCAGAAGTCAGTCATGATAGAAAGTAAAGGCCAAGGCAGTTCAGGAACTCCGAAACCCCAGGGCGTTCCAGAGAAGTTAGCCATACCTCCAGATGTACTCAGTGGCCATTCTTAACCACCCTACCTTCAGGAGAGATTATGGCGTCCACGCACTGGCTCCGTGCAGTGCCAGTCAGTATAGCAGGCAGAGAGCTTTATGGTGATCTGATAGTACTAGATATGACAGATTATGATGTCATTTTTTGGAATGGACTTCCTAATCAAGTACGGTGCCTCCATAGAATGCCGTAAAAGGAAAGTCATATTCCAACCTGAAGAAGGAGTGCAGTTTGAATACATCGGAGAACCCAAGAGAAAAGCCAAGAAATTTCTCTCAGCTTTAAAAGCACAGAAACTGCTGGATTCAGGATGTACCGGATTTCTAGCACATGTAGTCAATACCGAACAAGAGAAGGACCAAAAGCTAGAAGAGGTCCCAGTGGTATGTGACTACCAGCAGTCTTCCCTAACGAGTTACCAGGCTTAGCGCCAGACAGGAGATAGAGTTTGAGATAGATCTCGTTCCAGGTACCAATCCCATTTCAAAAGCACCATACCGTATGACTCCAGCAGAATTAAGAGAACTTTAGGAGCAACTACAGGAGCTGCTCGACAAGGGCTTCATACGCCCTAGTCATTCACCTTGGGGAGCTCCCGTATTGTCGTGAAGAAGAAAGACGGGTCCATGCGCTTGTGTATAGATTACCGGGCGTTGAATCAAGTCACCATCAAGAACAAGTATCCCTTGCCAAGAATTGATGACTTGTTCGATCAGCTAAAGGTAGCAGCAGTGTTCTCAAAAATAGACTTGAGATCGGGTTATCACCAGGTGAAGATAAAAGAAGGTGACATCCCCAAGACAGCTTTCAGAACAAGATACGGACACTATGAGTTTGTAGTTATGCCTTTTGGTGTAACGAACGCTCCAGCGACTTTCATGGACCTCATGAACAGAGTGTTCCGAGAATATTTAGATAAGTTTGTTATCGTCTTCATCGATGATATTCTGATATATTCAGGACTCAGAAGGAACACGCAGAACACCTGAAAACAGTATTAGAAATCCTTCAGCGGAGCCAACTCTATGCGAAATTCTCCAAGTGTGAGTTTTGGCTCGATCAGGTGTCTTTTCTGGGTCACATCATCTCCAAGGATGGTGTGATGGTAGACCCCAGCAAAATAAAGTAGTAAGTAACTGGGTTTGACCGAAGAATGCCAGTGAGATCAGAAGTTTTCTGGGTCTAGCCGGTTACTACAGGAAGTTCGTAGAGAATTTCTCCAGAATAGCCTCCCCACTGATAGCTCTTACCAGAAAGAACAGAAAGTTTCAGTGGACAGAGGACTGCGAGAACAGTTTTACAGAATTAAAGAGAAGATTGACTAGTGCTCCCATCCTGACTCTTCCCGAGACCACTGACAACTTTGACATATATAGCGATGCGTCTAAATTAGGACTTGGAGCAATGCTGATGCAGAATGGCAAGGTTATTGCCTATGCCTCTAGACAACTCAAGGATTATGAGAAGAATTACCCTACCCATGACCTTGAGCTAGCTGCAGTAGTGTTCGCTCTCAAGATTTGGAGGCATTACTTATACGGAGCCCAGTGTAGGATTTTCACAGATCACCAGAGTCTAAAGTATTTCTTTACTCAGAAGGATCTGAACATGAGACAACGCAGGTGGCTTGAGCTAGTCAAGGATTATGACATTGACATCCTCTACCATCCAGGTAAAGCTAATAAGGTGGCAGATGCACTTAGCAGAAAATCTAGTGCCACCCTACTAGCTTTGTCCACGATGTCACAGCCCCTTCGGAAAGAGTTATCAGAGTTCGGACTGGAAATTTTAGTTGGGCAGCTCTCCACTTTGACATTAGTATCCACCCTGATTGAAGACATCCAGACAGCACAGGATCAAGATCCTGACCTTCAGAAAATCAAGCAGGGGATGACAGAAGCCGAAAATGGAGAATTTTGCCTATCAGATAATGGGACACTGTACTACGGTGACCGCTTATGTGTTCCGAACCAAGAAGAGCTCCGAAGGAAGATCCTAGAGGACGCACATAGATCTCCTTATCTACATGTCGTTTTATGATTTCTAAGTTGCTATACATGCTAGAAACCCTCCAAAAACATGTAATAAATGCCTTAGAATAGTCGTGGAACTTTATTTATGTCATTATGTTTGTTAGATATGATTTTGGTACATTGTGGCTCAAGTTTGCTAATTCTAGAAATCTGAAAACTGAATTTCAGAACTACCAGTCAACTGGGAAAAACCAGTCGACTGGTATCGGGCACAGAAACATTCTGTGGCCCGACCAGTCGACTGGCATATAGCAGTCGACTGGTACTGTGTAAAACAAACTGGTGTAGAGCAGCTGGTTAGTGCTTTAGCCATGCAACCAGAGGTTGGGGATCGAATCCTGCCAATAATAATAAATAAAAGTTTTGCTTTATTTTGGCTAGTTAGTACTTTCAACATGTTTATGAATTGTTAGTTCAGTAAATAGCGAAATAAGAATTTTTAAAATTCTCCCAGTTGGTTTAGCATTTTAGAAATCATTAATTAGTCAGTTAGTCAGTTAGTTAGTAGCGATCCGCCTTAAAGCTTAGTACCAGAAGGCGGGTCGTTACAGAGTGGTATCAGAGCAAGTTCCATCTTTCCTCCTCACACACATCAGCATCAGACCTGCAGCTTCCAAGTAAGAGTATCTCTCACATTACATATTTTCTTGCTTTCAGATTTATAGTATTTTATGTTATTCATGCTATCTGTTTTCTAGCCAGTTCTTGTTTACAGTTAACGGAAGCATGTTTAATACCTTAGTTTATATCTGATAGCATGTTTTAGAATTAAAATATGAATGTATGATCCTCCTCTATTTTAGATAATGGCAGAGGACGCTCATTAGAAGAGCACCAGTTACTGAGCCTCAGCAGGAGGCAACCACTCAGTGTCAGCGACCTGACAGAGTGTAGTAGTGCCAACTGCAGAGACAGGTAGGGACAGCAGCAAGAGATGCCCTAAGCTAATCAGCAGTACCCCTACTGCTACCCAGAGCCACCAGGAGGGAGAACCCCGATAGTGACGAGAGGTTCCACCGTGGCCCTCCCACCAGACATGCCAGAGCCCCAGCAAAGGGGCAAAAGGAAGCTATCTGTCCAGTGGCAGAAGATCAAGCCAGAGACCTTTTCAGGCACCAGTGAACCATGGGATGCCCAAGCTTGGTTCAAGACCCTAGAGAGTACCATGGAGCTCCTGACTGGCCAGACAGAGAAAGTAAAGTGCGCCTTTCAGTTTGAAGTTGGGGATTCAGTATTCCTCAAAGTGGCTCCCATGAAGGGAGTAATGCGTTTTGGGAAGAAGGGCAAGCTAAGTCCCAGATATGTAGGACCATACCCCATAACTAGAAGAGTTGGCAAAGTAGCTTATGAGTTGGAGCTACCTCAGGAGATGTCAGTTATCCACAATGTATTTCATGTTTCCATGCTGAAGAAGCATATCCCAGATGCCACCCAGGTGATAGAGCCACAGACGGTACAAGTTCGCGAAGATCTCAGTTATGATAGTCGGCCTATTCAGATAATAGACCGAGCAGTTAAGAAATTGTGAAACAAGGAGGTACCATTAGTGAAAGTCATATGGCAAAATCACAAAGTAGAAGAGGCAACCTTGGAACCAGAGGACAGCATGAGACAGAAATACCCAGAGTTGTTTTAAGTTCGAGGACGAACTTTTTATAAGGTATGGGGGATTGTAACGCCCGAAAATTCTCGAAACTAATTTTAGAAATATCTTAGAATTTATTCCGAATTTATGGATATTTTTATAGAATTTTTCCATAAACGAAAATGGCAAAAAACAATAAAAAGGAAAAAACGCTTAAAGGGGATATGATCCCTTGGCTTAAGCTAGACAGGAGAATGGGCGGACCGACTGGGATGGTCTGCTTTTGTTGAAATAGATTAGCGGAAACAATAGATAAGGTATAATTAGTTAAATTTTTTCCATAAGTATAAAAGGGAAACTTAGGGTTTTTTTATTCATTCTTTCCCTCACATCCTCTCACCACCGACTCCCTCTCTCCCTCTCGCGATTTTTTTCTTCCTCTCGCCCTCTCTCTCGCCCAAAACAAAGGAGAAGCCAAGGGAAGGTCTCAAGAGGCCCTATTCTCTACGAGAATTCTCGTAGACGCGAGGAGAACGCCAAGGAGCAAGAAGAACGTCGAAATTCGATGTTCCCTTGGGAATTTCAGATTTTATTCGTAAGGAAAACCTAGCGCAGGATGTAAGTATCCCTCACCTGCAGTATAAGTAGTTTCGGATGATTTTCCATATGCTTTGTTTCCTTGTATTTATGCTTTACGATTAGAAATCGTAAATTATGAACAAGCACGCACATTAGGTGTTTGTTAAAATGCTCAGTTCAGTTAATGCTATAGAAAGCATTAAAGAATAGAAATTCTTGCTCCAGTTTATGATGGGGACCAAGGTCGAACGGGATGGGCTCCTAGTTGCCCCTAGGTTTAGATAACCTAGTAAAAGCAAGAATCAGAAAAGGAAAGAAAAGTATAAAAGACTATTTTATTTTCAGTTGGCATTGTACCGGACTTCGGTCCAGGGATAGGCTCTAAGTTGCCTCTAGGTTTAGATAACCTAGTATGGGATGGGCTCCTAGTTGCCCCTAGGTTTAGATAACCTAGTAGAACCCTAATGGATTCGGGATTTGCTACCTCGAGTTTATTAGGGATGCGCGCACAGTTGGTACATTGCCGGGCCCACAGCAGTTGATTATTACTTTCACCTACTATATGTATTTAGTTTTCATAAATTCATATTAGCATGTGGTGAATTTAATAATTAGTTTTATGTTAGTTAGTTTCAGTTCCAGTTCAGATATATATATGCCATGCTATAGCTTACTTTTCAGTTTTAGTTTAGTATGTGCCATGTCTCAGTTATTTGCCATGACATTTTATGACATGTATTATAGCATGAGCATAACATGATTGTTTATGAACATGAGCGTGTATTTGCATAGCATGTTTTGAAAAGCATAATCCGAGATTTTATAGTTTTGTGAGGCTAGATGGTACTTACTAAGCTTTATGCTTATTAGTTTGCATTTCCTTATACTGCAGATACAGGTAAAGGAAAGCACTAGTAGCGGAGGCGGCGGGCTTGATGCAAAGTGTGTGTGATGGTGGAGTTGGAATAAAAGTCTTCGGAACTTGTAAAGCATAGAAATAGTCTTTATTATGCTTCTTTAGTTATTCCACAATATATGATGTGAACCATGTATGAACTTAATTAGACTGGTATTCGTGGTGCCTAGTATGCCTCTTTAGTTTTCTTGTTTATGCTTCTTTAGTTATTTCGCGATATATTATGAGAACCATGTATTAACCTGTTTAGACTCGTTATTTGTGGTGCCTAGTATATTAAGGTAGTTTAATTACCTGTGTTAATACTTGCTTAGCGAATGTTGAATGATATAAGTTACTACTTGTAATATGGTAATTTAGATCCATGCTTAAGCTTTAGAGAAGAACTTGATACTGTCGATTTACATGCTAAATACATAGGGTATGCATGTTTTAAGATATATGCACCATATAGAATGACATGTAGTAGCTAAGAATGCCCTTAGATATGAATAATGAATGGTTTCAATAAGAAGTTGATATAACTTGGCACGTTTATGTTTATGCTTTTACATATCGTTGTTGAGATTCCTACCAAGCTTATAAGATTAAAGTTTTGCTTTATTTTAGGCTAGTTAGTACTTTCAACATGTTTATGAATTGTTAGTTCAGTAAATAGCGAAATAAGAATTTTCAAAATTCTCCCAGTTGGTTTAGTATTTTTAGAAATCATTAATTAGTCAGTTAGCCAGTTAGTAGTAGTAGCGATCCGCCTTGAAGCTTAGTACCAGAAGGCGGGTCGTTACAGAGTGGTATCAGAGCAAGTTCCATCTTTCCTCCTCACACACATCAGCATCAGACCTGCAGCTTCTAAGTAAGAGTATCTCTCACATTACTATATTTTCTTGCTTTCAGATTTATAGTATTTTTATGTTATTCATGCTATCTGTTTTCTAGCCAGTTCTTGTTTACAGTTAATGGAAGCATGTTTAATACCTTAGTTTATATCTGATAGCATGTCTTAGAATTAAAATATGAATTGTATGATCCTCCTCTATTTTAGATAATGGCAAGAGGACGCTCAGTTAGAAGAGCACCAGTTACTGAGCCTCAGCAGGAGGCAGACCACTCAGTGCCTCCAGCGGACCTGACAGAGGTAGTAGCACAACTGCAGAGACAGGTAGCGGAACAGCAGCAAGTAATTGCTGCTCTAACCGCTAATCAGCAGGCTACTCCCACTGTTACCCCAGAGCCCCAGGGGGAGACGCCGATAGTGACGGAGGTTCCACCTGTGGCGCCGGTCCCACCAGACATGCCAGTAGCCCCAGCAACAGGGGCAAAAAGGGAAGCTTATCTGATCCAGTGGCAGAAGATCAAGCCAGAGACCTTCTCAGGCACCAGTGAACCATGGGATGCCCAAGCTTGGTTCAAGACCCTAGAGAGTACCATGGAGCTCCTAGACTGGCCAGAGCATGAGAAAGTAAAGTGCGCCTCCTTCTGCCTAGCCGGAGACGCACGTATGTGGTGGGAGCGTATCAAGATAAAACGCCCGATTAATCAGATGACCTGGGCTAGCTTTGAAGAAGAGTTCTTTGAAGAATTCTTCCACATGCGGGTCACAAACCGCCACTACGACGAGTTCACTGAATTTCGGCATGGCAACCTATCAGTAGAGGAAGCCGTGAAGAGATTCAACAGACTGGCTCGCCTGTGCCCTGAGCTGGTCAATACTGAACGAGAGCGAGTCAGGCTAATGCTCAAGATGCTAAGGCCAGAGATAGCACTGAATGTGGCCAGCGGCGTCCATAGGCCGCAAACCTCAGAGGAACTAGTTAGCAGTGCTCTGATCACCGAGCATTACCTGAACAGCATGCGACAGCAGAAGGCAGTCGTGACAGAGAATAAGGGCCAAGGCAGTAGCACCGGAACTCAGAAACCCCAGGACTCTAACTCTAACTGGAAAGGAAGGAATCAAGGCAAAAGAAAGCAGTGGAACAATCCAAAAGGGGAGCCAGCCAATAAGCAAACCAAGTATCCCACTTGTTCCAACTGTGGGAGACAACACTCAGGAGTCTGCCGCCTGGGCACACGAGGGTGCTACACCTGTGGTCAGGAAGGGCATATGGCCAAGCAATGCCCTAACAAGGCCAACTTACCTCCCCCACAGCCTATTCAGTATGGAGGTAAGCCAGCTCAGCTTCACCTGATGCAGACGACACTAGAGGGTCCTCAGATCAATCAAGGCAGATTAGAGGCTCCACCGGCTACTACAAATGCACGGGTTTTCTCACTGACCAGAGAGGATGTAGCCACCGCCTCTACAGTTGTTACAGGTCAGATTAGTATTTTAAATCTGCATGCATCTGTACTTTTCGATACTGGGGCAACCCATTCATATGTATCCAGGGCATTCGCCGAAAAACTAGCAATACCTCCGGACGTACTTAGTGGTCAGTTTCTGACTACCCTACCCTCCGGAGACATCATGGCATCCACACACTGGCTCCGTGCCATACCCGTCGGCGTTTCAGACAGAGAGCTTTACTGTGATCTGGTAATACTGAATATGTCCGACTATGATGTCATTTTTGGGATGGACTTCCTGAGCAAATACGGCGCTTCTATAGAGTGTCGAAAAAGGAAAGTCGTATTCCGACCAGAGGCAGGAGAGCAGTTTGAATACATCGGAGAACCGAAGAAGAAGGCCAAGAAATTTCTCTCCGCCATGAAAGCACGGAAACTACTGAGTACAGGATGTGCTGGATTTCTAGCACATGTAGTCCATGCCGAACAAGTCAAGGACCAAAAGCTAGAAGAGGTCCCAGTGGTATGTGACTACCCATCAGTCTTCCCTGACGAGTTACCCGGCTTAGCACCAGACAGGGAGATAGAGTTTGAGATAGATCTCATTCCAGGTACCAACCCCATTTCAAAAGCACCATACCGTATGGCTCCAGCAGAATTAAGAGAACTTTGGGAGCAACTACAGGAGCTACTCGACAAGGGCTTCATCCGCCCTAGTCATTCACCATGGGGAGCTCCAGTGTTGTTCGTGAAGAAGAAAGACGGGTCCATGCGCCTGTGTATAGATTACCGAGCTTTGAATCAAGTCACCATTAAGAACCGGTACCCTCTACCCAGGATCGATGATTTGTTCGATCAGCTAAAGGGATTCACAGTCTTCTCAAAGATAGATTTGAGATCCGGCTATCACCAGGTCAAAGTCAGAGAGGGTGATATTCCCAAGACAGCTTTCAGAACCAGATATAGGCACTACGAGTTTGTAGTCATGCCTTTTGGGGTCACAAATGCTCCAGCGACATTTATGGACCTCATGAACCGAGTATTCAGGGAGTACTTAGATAAGTTTGTCATCGTCTTCATTGATGACATTCTTATCTACTCAGGAACTCAGGAGGAACATGCTGAGCATCTCAGGACAGTATTGTAGATTCTTCAGCAGAGCCAGCTGTATGCAAAATTCTCAAAATGTGAATTCTGGCTCGATCAGGTGTCTTTTCTAGGTCACATCATCTCCAAGGAAGGGGTGATGGTAGACCCCAGCAAAATAGAAGCAGTAAGTAACTGGATCAGACCGAAGAATGCCAGTGAGATCAGAAGTTTTCTGGGTCTAGCCGGTTACTACAGGAAGTTCGTAGAGAATTTCTCCAGAATAGCCTCCCCACTGACAGCTCTTACCAGAAAGAACAGAAAGTTTCAGTGGACAGAGGACTGCGAGAACAATTTTACAGAATTGAAGAGAAGATTGACTAGTGCTCCCATCCTGACTCTTCCAGAGACCACTGACAGCTTTGACATATATAGTGATGCGTCCAAATTAGGACTTGGAGTAGTGCTGATGCAGAATGGCAAGGTTATTTCCTATGCCTCTAGACAACTCAAGGATTATGAGAAGAATTACCCTACCCATGACCTGGAGCTAGCTGCAGTAGTGTTCGCTCTCAAGATTTGGAGGCATTACTTATACGGAGCTCAGTGTAGGATTTTCACAGATCATCAGAGTCTAAAGTATTTCTTTACTCAGAAGGATCTGAACATGAGACAGCGCAGGTGGCTTGAGCTAGTCAAGGATTATGACATTGACATCCTCTACCATCCAGGTAAAGCTAATAAGGTGGCAGATGCACTTAGCAGAAAATCTAGTGCCACCCTACTAGCTTTGTCCACGATGTCACAGCCCCTTCGGAAAGAGTTATCAGAGTTCGGACTGGAAATTTTAGTTGGGCAGCTCTCCACTTTGACATTAGTGTCCACCCTGATTGAAGACATCCAGACAGCACAGGATCAAGATCCTGACCTTCAGAAAATCAAGCAGGGGATGACAGAAGCCGAAAATGGAGAATTTCGCCTATCAGATAATGGGACACTGTACTACGGTAATCGCTTATGTGTTCCGAACCAAGAAGAGCTCCGAACGAAGATCCTAGAGGACGCACATAGATCTCCTTATGCAATGCATCCTGGTTCCACCAAAATGTACCAAGACCTCAGGGGACGTTTTTGGTGGCCTGGGATGAAGAGAGACATCGCCAGATATGTCAGTACCTGTCTAACATGCCAAAGAGTCAAGGCAGAACATCAGAGACCAGGTGGAGTTCTGCAGCCTATTCAGATTCCAGAATGGAAATGGGAAGATATTTCCATGGATTTTATAGTGGGACTACCCAGAACAACGAATGGATATGATGCAATCTGGGTAATAGTAGACAGATTGACTAAGTCTGCCCACTTCCTAGCTATCAGGATCTCCTATTCCATGGAACAGCTAGCTCAGTTATACCTCAAGGAGATAGTCAGACTACATGGGGTCCCTAGGACTATCATCTCAGATAGGGACAGTAGGTTCACTTCGCACTTCTGGAAGTGCGTACAGACAGCACTAGGCACCAAACTGAAGTTTAGCACAGCTTTCCATCCTCAGACAGATGGTCAGACAGAGAGAGTTAATCAAGTACTAGAAGATATGCTCAGAGCTTGTGCTTTAGATTTCAAGGGCAGTTGGTGCAGATACTTGTGCTTAGCGGAATTCGCTTACAACAATAGTTATCAGGCCACTATCAGCATGGCACCCTATGAGGCTTTATATGGGCGGAGGTGTAGATCTCCTATCTGCTGGTACGAGGGTGGTGAGAGGCAAGAGTTAGGCCTACAGACAGATCTTATAGATGATACCACCGTAGCCATACAGCAGATCCGCCAGAGAATAGAAACAGCTCAGAGCCGCCAGAAGAGCTATGCTGATACACGGCGCAGATCATTAGAGTTTGAAGTTGGGGATTCAGTATTCCTCAAAGTGGCTCCCATGAAGGGAGTAATGCGTTTTGGGAAGAAGGGCAAGCTAAGTCCCAGATATGTAGGACCATACCCCATAACTAGAAGAGTTGGCAAAGTAGCTTATGAGTTGGAGCTACCTCAGGAGATGTCAGTTATCCACAATGTATTTCATGTTTCCATGCTGAAGAAGCATATCCCAGATGCCACCCAGGTGATAGAGCCACAGACGGTACAAGTTCGCGAAGATCTCAGTTATGATAGTCGGCCTATTCAGATAATAGACCGAGCAGTTAAGAAATTGCGAAACAAGGAGGTACCATTAGTGAAAGACATATGGCAAAATCACAAAGTAGAAGAGGCAACCTGGGAACCAGAGGACAGCATGAGACAGAAATACCCAGAGTTGTTTTAAGTTCGAGGACGAACTTTTTATAAGGTATGGGGGATTGTAACGCCCGAAAATTCTCGAAACTAATTTTAGAAATATCTTAGAATTTATTCCGAATTTATGGATATTTTTATAGAATTTTTCCATAAACGAAAATGGCAAAAAGGGATAAAAAGGAAAAAACGCTTAAAGGGGATTTGATCCCTTGGCCTAAGCTAGACAGGAGAATGGGCGGACCGACTGGGATGGTCTGCTTATGTTGAAATAAATTAGCGGAAACAATAGATAAGGTATAATTAGTTAAATTTTTTCCATAAGTATAAAAGGGAAACTTAGGGTTTTTTTATTCATTCTTTCCCTCACATCCTCTCACCGCCGACTCCCTCTCTCCCTCTCGCGATTTTTTTCTTCCTCTCGCCCTCTCTCTCGCCCAAGACAAAGGAGAAGCCAAGGGAAGGTCTCAAGAGGCCCTATTCTCTACGAGAATTCTCGTAGACGCGAGGAGAACGCCAAGGAGCAAGAAGAACGTCGAAATTCGATGTTCCCTTGGGAATTTCAGATTTTATTCGTAAGGAAAACCTAGCGCAGGATGTAAGTATCCCTCACCTGCAGTATAAGTAGTTTCGGATGATTTTCCATATGCTTTGTTTCCTTGTATTTATGCTTTACGATTAGAAATCGTAAATTATGAACAAGCACGCACATTAGGTGTTTGTTAAAATGTTTAGTTCAGTTAATGCTATAGAAAGCATTAAAGAATAGAAATTCTTGCTCCAGTTTATGATGGGGACCAAGGTCGAACGGGATGGGATCCTAGTTGCCCCTAGGTTTAGATAACCTAGTAAAAGCAAGAATCAGAAAAGGAAAGAAAAGTATAAAAGACTATTTTATTTTCAGTTGGCATTGTACCGGACTTCGGTCCAGGGATAGGCTCTAAGTTGCCTCTAGGTTTAGATAACCTAGTATGGGATGGGCTCCTAGTTGCCCCTAGGTTTAGATAACCTAGTAGAACCCTAATGGATTCGGGATTTGCTACCTCGAGTTTATTAGGGATGCGCGCACAGTTGGTACATTGCCGGGCCCACAGCAGTTGATTATTACTTTCACCTACTATATGTATTTAGTTTTCATAAATTCATATTAGCATGTGGTGAATTTAATAATTAGTTTTATGTTATTTAGTTTCAGTTCCAGTTCAGATATATATATGCCATGCTATAGCTTACTTTTCAGTTTTAGTTTAGTATGTGCCATGTCTCAGTTATTTGCCATGACATTTTATGACATGTATTATAGCATGAGCATAACATGATTGTTTATGAACATGAGCGTGTATTTGCATAGCATGTTTTGAAAAGCATAATCCGAGATTTTATAGTTTTGTGAGGCTAGATGGTACTTACTAAGCTTTATGCTTATTAGTTTGCATTTCCTTATACTGCAGATACAGGTAAAGGAAAGCACTAGTAGCGGAGGCGGCGGGCTTGATGCAAAGTGTGTGTGATGGTGGAGTTGGAATAAAAGTCTTCGGAACTTGTAAAGCATAGAAATAGTCTTTATTATGCTTCTTTAGTTATTCCACAATATATGATGTGAACCATGTATGAACTTAATTAGACTGGTATTCGTGGTGCCTAGTATGCCTCTTTAGTTTTCTTGTTTATGCTTCTTTAGTTATTTCGCGATATATTATGAGAACCATGTATTAACCTATTTAGACTCGTTATTTGTGGTGCCTAGTATATTAAGGTAGTTTAATTACCTGTGTTAATACTTGCTTAGCGAATGTTGAATGATATAAGTTACTACTTGTAATATGGTAATTTAGATCCATGCTTAAGCTTTAGAGAAGAACTTGATACTGTCGATTTACATGCTAAATACATAGGGTATGCTTGTTTTAAGATATATGCACCATATAGAATGACATGTAGTAGCTAAGAATGCCCTTAGATATGAATAATGAATGGTTTCAATAAGAAGTTGATATAACTTGGCACGTTTATGTTTATGCTTTTACATATCGTTGTTGAGATTCCTACCAAGCTTATAAGATTAAAGTTTTGCTTTATTTTAGGCTAGTTAGTACTTTCAACATGTTTATGAATTGTTAGTTCAGTAAATAGCGAAATAAGAATTTTCAAAATTCTCCCAGTTGGTTTAGTATTTTTAGAAATCATTAATTAGTCAGTTAGCCAGTTAGTAGTAGTAGCGATCCGCCTTGAAGCTTAGTACCAGAAGGCGGGTTGTTACATAAACATTCTAAGCATGGCATTCTACGTGGCATAAATATAAACATGGTAAACATTCCTAGCATGGCATACTACATGGTATAAACATAACATGATAAACATTTCTAGCATGGCATAAACCAATCCTGTATGGCATACACATAAGCATACTTCCTATCATAGTATATGAGCATCTTCTTAACATAATTATGACATCGATCAATTATTCTCATGCATCTTTCTTAACATGGAGTATAAGCATAAACATTATTAGCATAGCATAATGCATAACATGAATGAATGCATGAGTGGAATGCATATACATAAGGATGCTTAACTTTTTAAACATACTTTTAAATGTTTAAACATAATCATCATATCATTGGGGTCCCCGGCTTGTACCACATACATACATCATAGCGCGCATCCCTAGCAAGTCCGAGGTAGCGAGCCCCGACCTACTAGGGTAAGCACAGCATAGTCGATAGTCCCCGAACCGAGGCGTTCTTAAGGTGCCCATCCCTGTTGCACAGCTCCGGTAGTGCCAGAACCGTGGACAGCATAGTCGGTAGTCCAGAACCGGGGCGTTCTTAAGGTGCCCATCCCTTGGACCCATACTTCGGTCCGGTACAAGCCCATTCATAAAGTAAAATACTTTACATGTTTCATCATTCATAAGACATTCATAGCATAACCATGTTACATAAAGCATGACTTAACACATGCTTGTCCTTTCATTGTTCATACTTATTGCATAACATCATGATGCCTGGAAGGCATGAGCATTATCTTCATTCATAAACATGGTATGCATCTTCTTTCATAAACATGGCATGCATCTTTATTCATACAACATGGCATGCATCATTATTCATACAACAGGGCATGCATCATTATTCATACAACATGGCATACATCTTTCTACATAAACATGGCATGCATACCTAAACATCATTCCTATTCCTAGTACTTGCATGATCCTATCATAGAAGGTAAGCATTGCATCGAACATGACATGTTTTTCGTAGATATTTATCCTACTACATAGAGCTTGTGTAATCATGATACCTAAGGTAAACATTGCATTTCTTGCCTAAGCATGATATCTATCTCAACCATGCATAAGTAGGATTCTCATAACATTCTACCTACCATTCAAATACATGGCATAAAACATAAGACATTCATAATAAACCCTAATGAGCATGGCATCCAATCATAACATACATAACATAAAACATGGTGCTTAAGGTTAGGGTTATAGGTAGCATGATTTCTACCACATGCTTGAACCTATATATATATATATATATATACTTCATGATAAGCATAAATCATCATTCTTTGAACCCTAACTCCAACCCAAACCCTAGATACATTGCTTGGCCGAAACTTATGGGAGGAGTTCCATCAATTCCATAAACATGTAAGATAGCATAAGGTGAAGGAACAACCATACATTACTTATAAGACCATAGGGAGCCATTAGGGCTCATGATTAGGGTTAACCCTAACCTTTAGGTCTTCTTCCTAGGGCTGGCCGAAACCCATTAAGACATGGGTGCATGGAAAAATTCCATTAACATCCCCAATCAACCATTAAACATTCACCATACCACACCATAGGGTCATTAAGGCCCTTACTTGAGGTAAGTCCCTAACCCTTGGCCCTAGGCCCTTCTTGGCCGAACCCCATAAGGTCACAAAACCTTGTAAAAATTTCCCATAAATCCCTTCCACCTCCCTTTGTACCATATGGGTACACAAGATACATAAGTGAAGGGTTAAATCCCACTCTAGTCATGAAAATCCCTATAATGGTACCCAACTCTAAGGGGTCTTAGGGTACCCCAAAAATTTCCATAAATTATGATTATTCTCTAAACATCATGAGAACACATTAAAAAGCATAATCAAGATTTTTAACATCATCATGAACCCCAAAAACTTGGTGGCCGAAAATCATAAGGGTCTAGAACATGATTTTTCTCAACATCCAAACCCAAAATCACACTTTATATTATGCTAAAAATCATGAAAATCCTAAAGAACTATTATACCACAGGTGAGGGAGTCTTACCTTGGTGGATCTTGATTTTTAGACCTTAAAAGAGAAGAAAATTGTAATTTCTTTGGACACTTGAACCCCCTTGCCTTTGTATCCTTGGAAAATCCTTAGATCTTGGTGATGAGACCTTCTTGTGGAGCTTTTCCAAGGGAGAACCACCCTTGTGGTGTTCGGCTAGGATAAGGGAGGAGGGAGGAAGAAAATGTAAGTAATGGAAGAAAGAAGTAACTCCAAACCCTCCCTATTTATCACTCATTAAGTAGGTAAATGAAGAGTCTCTCCATGACCCTTCATCTTCTTCTAAGCCTTAACCAATCTCCATTTCATTCCCTTATAACATTTCCTTGCTAGATGAGTTGGTTAAAGCATGCATGGTTGTACAAGAGGTCCAAGGTTCAATCCTTGGTAAATGTATAATTTTTTTCCACTTATTTTATCTTATTTTCCTAGTAATTTTTGAAAATCCCAAAAAAATTCTCCCATAATTATGTTAATATTTCTTATTAAAATCCCTTCATATTTATATAAATTTTCACCTAAAATTCACCAATAATCATGGTACTAAAAAGCCCATATAAGGCCCATTAGTACTTAGTTTTCTCAACTTAATTGAGAAAATATGGATTTCTAGGCCAAATTTTATATAATTATTTCTAGGTCCCTCGGAAAATTATTTAGACATGCTCAATATTTTAAGAAAATATTAAGAGAATTTTCCGGGTCGTTACATAAGTCCTGATCGGGGATCAGGCATGGTATGGAAAATCCTAGTCTGGAGGGCTAGGTGTTGGAAAATCCTAACCTGGATGGTTAGGTGTTGAAAATCCTAGTATGAAGGGCTAGGTGCTGGAAAATCCTAACCTGGAGGGTTAGGTGTTGAAAAGTCCTAGCTTGGAGGGCTAGGTGTTGGAAAAGTCCTAATTCGGAAAGGTTGGGTGAAAAGTCCTAACTTGGAGGGCTAGGTGAAAAGTCCTAACTTGGAGGGTTAGGTGCAAATTCCCATCCTGGAGAATTAGGTGAAAAAGTCCTGGCTTGGAGGGTCAGGTCCTAGCTTGGAGGGCTAGGTTTGGAAAGTCCTAATCCGGAAGAGTTGGGTGAAAAGTCCTAGCTTGGAGGGCTAGGTGAAAAGTCCTAGCTTGGAGGGCTAGGTGAAAAGTCCTAACTTGGAGGGTTAGGTGCAAATTCCCAACTTGGAGGGTTAGGTGAAAAATCCTTGGCTTGGAGGGCTAAGCTAAAAGAGAACTTAGCTTGGAGGGCTAACTTTACATCCCTGGATCGGTCTGGTGATCGGTCAGGGAAGCTGGCACGCTGCCCTATTGTGGATCGGTCTGGTGACTGATCCAGCAACGACTGATCGGTCTGGTGATCGATCAGGGAGCATACAGTGAGGTTGGGAACCTACTGTACTGCTCCTGATCGATCCGGTGACCGATCAGGGAGTGTGTGTTTCACCTACTGCTTGGCTCCTGATCGGTCGGGTGACCGATCAGGGAGTGAACAGTTGAGGTTGAGTTCTCTTGCTGATCTGAACCTGATTGGTCTGAAGACTGATCAGGGTCACTGTGCAGATCGTTCCGGAGAACGATCCAGCATCGCAGGTTCCTCACTATGATCGATCAGGCTCTAGCCTGATCGGTCTGGTCATGATCTGATCGGTCTGGTGACCGATCAGGAGGCTGCCTGATCGGTCTGATGACCGATCAGGAGGTCTGGACTGCGAAGCTCAGAAATCGCCCAAGAAAGGGGTGGATCGTTCGGGTGATCAATCCACAACCTGGGATCGGTCCGGTGATCGATCCAGGAGAAGTCACAAAGAAATCACGATTTCTGATTGAACGTTGGGGACCAATCAGGCTCTAGCCTGATCGGTCTGGACCTAGCCTGATCGGTCTGGTCACCAATCACGAGTCGCTCTGATCGGTCGGGTGACCGATCACTTTAATTCAAATTGCACTGTCAGACGCTCTGATCGCGTCTGACCGTATCCGATTCGCTGATGTTTGCCTCTGATACTTGATTTACTGTGTGATATACTGCTCTAACAGTCTGATTAAGCTGCAGGTGACAGGGGAGGATTCAAACACTCAAGGAGAAGTCAATGGAGGCTTTCCTTGGAGCAGGTTTGTCCATTTCTCATCTCAGGTTGCAACGGCTGGAGCTGCAGGACTGAAGCCGCTGACTGAAGCTTGGCTGAGGGAGCTCAGGAAGTTCAGTAAGGGTTCAGTGTAGCTGGCGTTGGCAGTGAGGCAGCTGGAGGCTGCTGGAGATGAGGTCACTTGATGCTTGGTGGAGAAACAAAAAGGAACGGGAGATAGCTTGGTGGAAGCAGAGAAGCATTCGAAAGCATACAACTTGTGTTCTTGAGTTCCTGTGCCTTGAGTTCTCTACATCAAGCTTGCTGTGTTCTTGAAGTTTCCATCATTCTGAGCAAGCTATCGAGAAGCAATCATCCATTACTCGAGCACTTGAAGGAGAGAACGAGAGGCTTGGAGTCCGACAGTGGGAAGACACGAAGAAGGGTTCTTGCGTGAGATCACCACTGGGTGGAGCTCAGGGAAGCTTGCTGCATTCTTCTCTTTGCTGGGTGTTTGAGTAAGATCGTTCTTGTTGTTTCATTGAGCTTAAACATTTATCTGATTGAAACGCTGTGGAGAGGTTTCTCCACCGAGAAGGAGGTTGCTTTATATCCGGTAATCACCGGGGCTTGATCTGCCGACGATCAAGGGATCGCCCACCTTAAGGGCACGCCAAGGAGTAGGGGCAAGTTATCCCCGAACCTTGTAAACCCTCTTGTTAGCGATCTTGGTAGCTGTGGTTGTTAGCTTTCATCATTGTTTTTAGTTTACTGCACTGTTTTGGTTTTCCATTGCTTCTTCCGCTGTGCTACTGATAAGCTAAGTGCAGAAAACTTGCTAAGTTCTCAAAGAGAAAGTGTTGGCTATATTCACCCCCCCCCTCTCTAGCCATCTCGTCACCAACACCAATTGCTCTTGTTTTTGTCATTTTCATGTTGATATGAACCTTAGAAATTTCTGATCAGTTTCTTAAATTGGGTTTTAGGATGGGTTAAGGTCACTACCTCACTTGATAATGCCCCTTTGTAGTAGGATACTCAATGTATGCATGTTGTATGAGTTGTGTGAGGTTGTGTTGTGTTTTATGCCATGTTAACCCTATCTAAATGTTTTGATCAGTAGAGTATATGTTGAATTATGGTTGAATTTAAGGTATCCATGTTTTATTAAGCAATGATAGATAAAGGGAAAAAAAAAGAGAGTTAAAGATGCCATGTTCCTTGCTAATACTTTCTAGTGTTAGAATATGTATTATATGTATGTTGTATGAATCAATTACTCTTGTTTCTTTGTCATTTTCATGTTGATATGAACCTTAGAAGTTTATGATCAGTACCTTAAATTGGGTTTTTGTACGGGTTAAGGTCACTACCTCACATGATGATGTCTCTTGGTACTAGGATATTCAATGTATGCATGTTATATGAGTTGTGTGATGTTGTGTTGTGTTTTTATGCCATGATAACCCTATCTAAATATTTTGACCAGTAAAGTATATGTTGAATTAGGGTTGAACTAAAGGTATCCATGTTTCATTATTCCATGATAGATGAAAAGAAAAAATGGAACAAGTTCCCTAGGTGTATTATTCTTAGTCTTAAATTGAACATTATGTGTTTTATGAATCATGAATGATAAGTTGGCATGTTATGAATTTCCTTACCAAGAAATTATGTTTTCTCCATGCCATGTTCATGCTTGAAAGTTATGATGATATTTATGCTTTGAATGTATTCTCATGACATGTATGACATTATGAATAAAAGAATGTCTAAAGAGCAATTTCTAAGAAAAGAAAAGAAATGATGAACGCTATGCTAAAGAGAAATTGCTATGGAAAGGAAAGGAATCATGTATGCTATTTTACTTTATGTATTGGCTTGTACCGGATCTTGAAAAAGGTCCAAGGGATGGGCACCTTAAGAACGCCCCGGTTCTGGACTACCGAAGTTGTCCCTAAGCTAGAGGTTGCCTAGTACCTTAGTAGGTTGGGATTAGCAACCTCGTACTCTACTAAGGGATGCGCGCAAATGATGAATGGGTACAAGCCAGGTATCCCAATGATGATGATATGTTAATGTTCAAGTATTATATTATATATATATTTTTCAAAGAGCATCCTTAATGTTTATGCACATGTTTATGTTTAATGATATTGCATATGCTATGTTTAATGTTTATGCACATGTTTATGTTTAATGATATTGCATATGCTATGTTTAATGTTTATGCACGTGTTTAGGTTTAATGATATTGTATATGCTATGTTTAATGTTCATGCACGTGTTTATGCTTAATGATATTGTATATGCTATGTCTAATGTTTATGCACATGATTATGTTTTAAAGATTATGCAAATGTTAAATGCTTTAAGTACTTACTCATGTCATATGTCCTTAATAATGACTCATATGCTTATGTTTTAAGTGTTTATGCTTATGTGCTTTAGATGCTTTAAATATTTATTCATGTTATATGTTTATGTCAAATGATGTAGATTTCTACTTATATGTGATGTACGGATTTTGTGAGTAAGCAAGGAGCTTACTAAGCATTTTATGCTTATAGTCTACCTTCTTATATTGCAGATCAAACTAAAGATTTCTAAGGAAGGGGAAGCAGCAGGAGGGCATGTGTGTGTGTGTGGCAGTGACTTAGCAGAACGATCCTACTGTTGTCTTACTCTTACTTATGGACTTAATGTTGCTACTTATAAACTGCATGTGTTAGTTCTTATGTTTACGCTTACTACTTGTTGGAATTGAAGTTCTTTATGATATGCATGCTTAATGTAGAACTATATACTCACTTGTAAATATGTCATGCTATGATTCACGTGTTTAAAGTAGTTTAGTTAGAAAGAAAATTTATCCAGTTGCATATGTTCATGATTTAGTATGATTTCCGCTGCTATATTTACGCTTCATATGCAATAATATACGAAAGAAAGAAAAAAAATAACGCGTCGCTCACATAAGGGGCGGGCATTACAGAGCCCATCCTGATCGGTCTGGTGACCGATCAGGAGTCACCCTGATCGGTCCGGTGACCGATCAGTAGATGACAGCTTTATTTCAAAAGTGGTGTCAGACGTCTGATTGTGTTCCGATTTCGTTCTGATTTTCTCTACTATCACTGATGTAACTTTGATTTCATTTCTTAAACCTCTGATTAAGTGTGCAGATGACAGGGATGGATTCAAACACTCAAGGAGGGTCAATGGGAGTCTTTCCTTGGAGCAGGTTTGTTTGTTTCTCCTTCTCAGGTCACGATGGATGGCGCGGGCTTGCAACGACAGGAAGCTGACGAGCTGACCTGGGCTTGGCTGGAGAGTTCAGTGAGTCCAGAGGTGGTCAGGATAGCTGAGGCTGTTGCAGAGAAGCTGGTGAGCAACTGGGAGCTGCAGAGGCGCGCCTGGGACCTGGGATCAGTGAGTAGAGACTTAAGGGCTTGGTGGCTAAGAAGTCTCGACAATTCTTTGATCAGATCAGTTCTTTGGCTACAACACTTGTGTTCTTGCGACAACTTTGATCCATCTCTTGAGCAAGCAACTGTGATTCTTGAGCAACCTTCTGTTACTTGAGCACTTGGAAAAAACAAGTAGCTTGGCGAGTCCATCAGCGAGAAGACACGAAGAAGGGAGTTCTTGCGTGAGATCTGTGCTGAGTGGAGCTCTGTGAGGAGTTCGCTTGTGTTCTTGCAGCTCTTAGTGCTTAGTAAGATTCCTTCTTGTGTTTCTTGTACTTAATACTTCATTCATCTTGAAACGCTATGGAGAGGTTACTCCACCGAGAAGGAGGTTTCTTTCTATCTGGATTTTCCAGGGCTTGATCTGCCGACGATCAAGGGATCGCCCACCTCACGGGCACGCCAAGGAGTAGGGGCAAGTTATCCCCGAACCGTGTAAATCCTCTTTGTTAGCGAGTTGTGCTTGTGCTTAGTTTAGGGTTTAGTTACTGCATCTTTGTTTTGTATTGCTTCCGCTGTGCTACTAACCCTAAGTGCAGAAATCTCCTAAGTGAAAGCGATTTTGGTGTCTGGTTTTATTCACCCCCCCCCCCTCTCTAGCCATCCAAGTTCCTACATTAAAAACCTCTAAGGATGAGGATATTGATGATTTATATGTTGAAATCCTTGAGGATGAAAACAAGGCCTTAAAGAGTGAAGTTGAGAAACTCAAGAATCTTCTTGAGAAATTCTCAACTAGCTCCAAGACATTGGACATGATCCTTAATGCTCAAAGAGCGGTTTACAACAAGGTCGGTTTAGGTTACCGACCTAAAGAACCTAGGTTTGTCTCATTAATGTCTAGAACTCATTTTAGATCATCAAATGCTTCTAGGGTTCAAGGAATTAGAAAGAAAATGACCAAGGCATTGTTGGATCATTTCCGTACGCTAGAGAGGGGTGAATAGCAATTCTACGAATCTTCTTCTTCCTACATTGTTAGTTGTGCAGCGGAAATACAAACAAAACAATAAACAACAATGAAAGCAATGCTAACAGGAATATTTACTTGGTATCCACCCCGAAGGGTGACTAATCCAAGAATTTGTCGGTGGATCACTCCCCGGATAACCTCCGGCTAGCCCTTGTCACTCCATGTGGGTGGAGAAACCTCGCCACAACACTGAGTACACAACCTGAGCACACAAGGCTACTAATCCACTTTTCCCAACCAGATTTCGCCAAGAGTCTCAGCCTCCACGAAGTCCCCTTTAAATAGAACCCTAGGCTGACAACTCACCACCAGTCAACTGCTCCCAGGGCAGTCGACTGGTGCCACTGAAAATCGACCGTTGCAACACCAACGTTCGAATTTTCAGCCAACTCATCAACCTCTACCAGTCGACTGCTCCCAGGGTAGTCGACTGGTCCCCAGCCGAAAACCTTCTGTGAGTTTTATCAGTTGACTGCCCCAACGGCAGTTGACTACCCCACTCACACACCTAGGGTTTCCCTTCCCGAGTACACTTCTCTCAGCACTCAACCCCAAGGATTTCCCGAGTACAATCACATAGCACTCGTACCCTCACGACTCGACTGACTCCTCATCAGCAGCCTCGACTATTGTCTTCGCGCCCTCTTCATCTTCGGCTCCCGTCCCTCGGATGCATGCAAGCCTCCAGCTTGCCTCCATGCTATCCTTCACTCATGCCTCGAAGTCCACACCCCTCAGCTCATCGTTCCTGCTCTCCAAGGTCTCTCGGGTGCACACAAGCCTCCAGCTTGTCTCCATGCCACCCTTCACTGTACCGAGGCCATCTAGCTAAGTCCATAAGTGTAAACCTGCGCAACCTGCACACTCAACATACACATATAAGAACACAAGGGATACCTAACTTAAACCCTTTGCCCAAACATCAAAACACTTTCACTCCAGACCACAGATTGCCTCAATAATCTCCCCCTTTTTGATGTTTGGCAATACGTTTAAGTTAAGGAAAACAAATAGTAATAATAATGGTAAACAACCATTTGGACTTACACTACCAAGACTCCATCTTGGACTTACACCGCCAATGCATATGCAATGCATGGATCCTATCCCAAGGCATCCCACACCTAACCCTCCAAGTTAGGACTTTTCACACACCTAACTTCCCAAGTTAGGAATTTTCCACACCTAACCCTCCAAGTTAGGACTTTTCTCATCTAACCCTCCAAGTTAGGACTTTTCACACACCTAACTTTCCAAGTTAGGAATTTCCACACCTAACTTCCCAAAGTTAGGAATTTTCCACACCTAACCCTCCAAGTTAGGATTTTTCACCAAAACGGGCTTTTTAAAGCTCCCCCTACATTGGACTTACAAAGGCTTTTTAAGAACCTCTCCAAGGTTCCCCTTACGCCAATAATGGAGCAACCATGCTCCCCCTTATCTTAGCTCCCCCTAAACCTAGGGTTTCTAGCAAAGGTGTGTTTGGTTTCCCAACTTAAACCCAACACTTCTCCCCCTTTGCCTAACATAAAAAAGAACCCAACAATATCTCAATTATTGGTTCTTTTAATCCCTAATGATCCTAAACACAGTGTACTAGCTGTTGGATCGAGAGAACCGATAGAGGGGGGGTGAATATCGGAAAACGTTCGGATTTAATATGAGAGAAATTGCACAGCGGAAATTAAAACCAACACACGAACACAAGTGATTTTACTTGGTTCGGAGCCTAGGTCGACTCCTACTCCAAGGCCCACGATCGTTGATCATTTACTTTGGGCAATTCTATATGATGCGCAAAAGCAGTTTACAGAGATTGATTACAGAATAAGTGCAGTAAATTAAAAATCAACTCTTCTTTACCAACGTCCGGGGTAGATGGTATTTTCGGAGCAGTTGGACGTCGTCGGCGCTTGTATCTCGAGTCAAGAGGTTTCTGGAGCAAAGCGCGGGAATGGAAGAGCGTGAATGCGTTGGAAAACTTGGATGTCCTGAAGCCTTAGTTCGAGGGCCTTTTTATAGGCCCTGGGGGCGCCCGGAACGTCGGGGGCGCCCCCCCCCCCACGTGTCAGCCGATCCGCCTCGGTCTCGGTCAGCTCTGATCCCTCAAAAATCGGGATCAAGCTTTGACGGGGGCGCCCTAATCGCTGGGGGCGCCCGGGTTGACCGGGTCAGCTCTCTTATCCGCTGGCTTCGAGGAGAGCTGCTTCGGTACTTGGCGCTGGGGGCGCCTGCAGCATGCGGGGCGCCCGGAGCGATGGGGGCGCCCGGAGCAACCGGGGCTGTAACGCCCGCCCTTATATCTACTCTCGGGGCGGGGTTACGTAACAATCATTCATTCATATAATTATTTTCTTTTCTTCTAGCATAAAATTAAAACAAACAACAATGCAAGGACTAAGTGCTAAGCATGCTAGTCAGTGCATGTCAATCAAATATAATGCTTGAATCATTAGAACATCATTGGAAATATTTTAATCAATAGTTATTCTATAACATGATAGGTTCACATATTATTTCAAGCTCACAACATAACCAACCAAAATCAAGTATAAGAGAATTCTAAGTGTAATCATTATCATGCAATATCAAACCTAATCACTAGCATTCATTGTTGAAGAAAACATCATCATAAACATAGTAATGTAGATATAAAGATCTTTCTTTCCCGAGCCACCACCCCACACATCTTCAGCCTCCTGCCTCTTCCTTTAGTTTAAGTGTTCCTTACCCTTATCTGCAGCATAAGACAACACATAAACTAGTAAGCACAAATGCTTAGTAAGGATCCTGTCCTACTCGCAAAATCCATACGCAAGCATACAACATGTACACATAATAAATCATAAGCATGAGTTCATCAAAGCATACTAAACATCAAAGTTTCTAAGCATGCAGCATAAAGTATCTTAAGCATACCCTTCACATATAATAAATGTTTTCAATGAATATTTTCAAAACAATTCCATAAAGCTATTACTTAAAAATACATCAACATCATATAGGGCCCAGTTGTGTACCACATAATGCGCGTTCCCTAATGAATTGGGGTAGCCAGCCACCAATCTCATTAGAGCAGGACCCTTCCGTCCTACCGGAGTCATGACCTTAAGTTAACATGCACCCCAGATTTGTTTAACGACCCCCTTCCGAGTCGGGTACCACAACTTACAAAGTAAAATACTTATCATGTCTTTACATATATGCTAAGGAGTACTCCAAATTCACTCTCAAGGGACACACCACTCTTCAAGGGTGCTCATGATCCCATAGGGACACACCACACAACATAAGGGGTGCTCTTGATCCCATACTTAGTGGAGTATCCTTTCAAGCATTTTAACATACACATCACATGCAATCTCATAAGGGTGCCCCATGGGCTATAAGACATGCTCATACATACATCATATTTCAACCACTTAACATACTTTATATATGACAAGATTGGTCACATAAATCATACTCATATCATAGAAAGTGGTAGCATGCTTCATGGATTAAATTCATTCTTCCTAACCCTAAACTAGGGTTTGGCCGAAATTCATAAGCTAAGGATAGGTTAGGTTTTTGACATCAAACTTCTCATACAAGCATCACATATATATACATCATGTATCATACTAAGCATAGCATACATCATGGGGAAATCGACCTTCACAACCCTAATGTTCCTTGCCTTGGCCGAAAGTCATGCTAGGGAAAAATTAAGTTTTCCAATCAAACATTCCATTTAGACATCACATGCATATACATATCATCATCCCCAAACATAAGCATATCTCATAGGGTACATCCCATACAAGCATCGCACATATATATATATCATGTATCATACTAAGCATAGCATACATCATGGGGTAATCAACCTTCACAACCCTAATGGTTCATGCCTTGGCCGAAAGTCATGCTAGGGGGAAGTTATGTTTTCCAATCAAACATTCCATTTAAACATCACATGCATATACATATCATCATCCCCAAACATAAGCATATTTCATAGGGTAGTTTAACCTTCACAAACCCTAATCTTAGGGTGTTGGCCGAAAGTCATAGGGTAGGAGTATTAGGGTTTTTGGCAATGAAACATTCACACAAATATTTATACAAACACCTTGTATACACTATCATACAATACACTAAGCATGGATATATTATAGGATAATTCAACCTTTACTAACCCTAGTTTCCATGCCTTGGCCGAAACCCATCCAAACCCTAAACCCTAGTTTTTGTCATCACAATATGAAAGGACACAACATATATGTATACCCTAAGTTCCAAGGGGTCTTCTCATGCATCAAGGAGTAACCAAGGTCTCCCCCTTAGGGGTGGCCGAAACCTACACAAGGGCAAAACCCTAGGGTTTTGTTCCTAACATCATGAAGGAAACAACATATACATATACCCTAAGTTCCAAGGGGTCTTCTCATGCATCAAGGAGTAACCAAGGCCTTCCCTTAAGGGGTGGCCGAAACTTACACAAGGGATTTTCCCTTTTTCGAAAAACAAGAAGAATAAAAGATTCATGCACAACAATTACACTGCAGGCGAGGGGATACTTACATCCTTTCGCTTGAATTTCTCCTTCTCTTATTCCTTAGGGTACCCTTGGTTGAAGGAGAGGTGAGAATTTCCCTTGTTAGACTTCTCTAGCACTCTTGGCCCTAGTAGAGGGCAAAATCCTTGAATGATTCTTCTTCCTTCCAATTCCCTAGGGTTAGAACCCTAGGGTTGTGTTCTTTTCGAAAATTGAAAAGGAGAGAAGGGAGGCTTAGGTTTCGGTTTTGGAGTGGGGAGAGTGAGGAAGAAGAAGAGAGGAAGTTATTCCAACCTCTTCATTTCTTATTTATACTTTTCTCATGAAGAGACATGTCTCTTCACTTCTCTAGCTTTAACAAGCATGTTTCTTATTCTCTCAACATGAAACATGGCTTGGTTCATTGGTTATGACATGATTAGTGCAACTAGGAGGTTCAAGGTTCAATCCTTGCTTCCTCCTTTCTACATCTTCTTTTTTATTACATTTTGCACTAATCCATATCGAAGCCCATTAAACCAAGCCCATCATAACATTTCATAATAATAATGTTTCATGAATTCATAATATTTCATATGGGAAAATTTTGGGGTGTTACAGGGGCGCCCCGACAGTCAGTTGTCGAAGCAGAGTTTGCTCCGACTGGTTGGTCTTCACCTTGGGGGCGCCCGGAACATCCGGGGCGCCCTGCTCAGCTTCTGCCTCACTCCTTTGAGGCTCTCTGAGCTGCAGACACTCAGTCCTTCGGTCCTGCATCCAGGGTTAGTCCAAAAAGCAGTAACATATTAATTTTTATACAGCCTTAGCTGTCTTGGTTCTGACTTTGGGTCTCCAAAATGGAGCCCTAGGTCGAACCGACGCCTACTGTTCCCTCTCGACGGGGAACGCGTCCTCACCTACTCCTCTCGGGAGAATGTACCTGATGCCAACCACTCCTTTGGTTGGACTTTTGCCTAGCGGTCCTTTGCCAGGTCTTGGATACCGAGCTGTCCTTCGCCCGATGCCTAGCATTCCTTCGCTAGGGCTTCAGTCCCAAGCTGTCCTTCGCCTAACGCCTAGCAGTCCTTCGCTAGGGCTTTGTTTCCTGGCAGCCCTTCGCTAGGTGCCTAGCAGCCCTTCGCTAGGACTTTTTTTCCTGGCAACCCTTCGCTATGACATTGTTTCTGCACACTCAAGTAACTTTATTAGATCACAAATAAACTTAACTTTGAATCCTTTGCCAATATCAAAACAAGGTTCGATATGGTGCTTCCTGCACCAACACTAGCCCCCCATACACTTATTTTCCATCATTTGGACACATACCCAGCTGTTGATACAAAGATCAACCCTGACCAGTCGACTGCCCCAAGGACAGTCGACTGATACTCTGAAAATCAGTCTTTCTTGCCAATTTCAGAATTGCGCCATAAATTTCACAAATCTCCAAAAATTCCCAAATTTTATGGAGAATATTGTGATACCCATACTTACTTGGGAAAATACATTCAACCATGTATCCATCACCATTCCCAAGTTGGACACAAAACCCAAAAATTTCCTATGAAAATTAAGGTAAACAAGGAGGCAACCTCCCCCTTAACCTTGTCTTCTCCTGTTTTTCAATTTTCCTAGGTGAAGTTCTACCCAACTTGACACCCTAACACCAAGTCAAGTTCTACCCAACTCAATATCCAAGTTCTTTCCCCCTTGGACACAATTAAGGATTGTCCCAAGCAACCTTATCCCTTGTGCCAACAAGAACTCAATAAAACCTTAAATAATCTAAGAGTTTGCAAGCACATTTGTTAGGATATACCCTATCCTAGAACAATACGATTTCATGAAAACCACTAATGTGCTTGACTTTTGGTACATCCTAATATTCTTAAACATTGGCATTTTGTATCAATTTTCAAATCTACTCATGATTCCTTGTGTTTGCCAACTCTAACCAATACCAATTTACACAAGGAATTGTCCTCAATTCTTCCCTTTTCCATATCCTTTCATTTATTAGGAACTTATCATTCTATACCATCCATTGAATCTTAAGCACTCATTAGTTCTCCTTGAATTCCATGATATCCACATAGCCTCATTTCATACAATCCATTAAATCATGAGTCAAACCTTAATTCAATAAGTATAATCAAGGATTTTAATTTTAAGGTCATATCTTATCATCCAATATACCTTTTCTTTCTAACCCTACTGGATCAGTCGACTGCCCCTGGGGCAGTCGACTGCTAAAACGAACAGAGAGTTTCCAGGGCTAAATTCACTCGGATCCCAGGGCAGTCGACTGATACCTGAATTTCAGGTTTTCAACCTAATTTCAGAAATGCCTAAATAATTTCACAAATCTCCAAAAAATCCGAAATTTCGTGGGGAGATTTGTGGAACCTATATCTACTTGGGAAAAATATGTTTCCAAATAAATGTACTCTATATCTCAAGATTGGTATGAAATCCAACTCTACCTAAATTGTATCATTTTGACTCCTCCAAAAGTTCTCATTTAGGCTTCTCCTTGATGTATCTTCTCATTTCGGACACTGATACATTCTTAGCATTGAGTTGTATGGTATTTTCCCATTAAACCTCAATTTTGTCCAATATAACCTTATTTTCACCTTTTTCTCCCTACAACTCCTTTTAATGTGCCAATTCCCTTGGATTAAGACTTACCCAAGTCTTCCAACCATTTTATCTAATTTCCTAGGTGAAAATTTCTTGAGATCCATTTACCATGGACCGCAAAGACTTCTAGAGCTCCCCCTTGAGCTCTTAGCCCTAGCCACCTCCCTAGGTGGCTCGATCCACACTAGACCACATCGGTGAGCCCCTGGTGACTCTTGACCTACAAAATGAACCCTCTTAACCTTAGACACTTTATCTTTGGTTAAGTCACTCTTTTTACATTTGAATGACACCCCCTTGCCATCCTTGGGCTTTCCCTTCTTGCCATAATTGTATACTTCCTTAGCAACTTCTTTTTTTTGGCCTTGGAGGTCTTAGACCGGTATCCCAAACTCGATCTATCATAGTTGGGTTTCAAACTACCCAACACCATGTCTAAGCCCTTTGATCCAACTTTGAATCTTTCTAGGGTCTTTTCCAATGTATCAAGCATTGCCCTCAAGGCTTGATTTTTCCTTTCTAAGTTTTTAACCCTTGAGTCCATATGTCCACTTTGGACATTCCTAGACCTACCCTCCTTTCTAGGTACATTCCTCCCCTTCTTGAGATTTATGTCTTGATCCTTAAGTCCTGAGGTCTTGGGTTTTTCATGATGCATACTTTTCCTAGGGTTTTGATCTACCTTGTTAACCCTAGTCCTATCATTATATCTAAATCCAAAATTGTGCATAAGTAAGCAATTTTCATGATTTCTATCATGCATTGATGAGTAATTTGCATGATTTTTAATATGCATGGAGGAACTCAAATTAGAATTACATTTTAACTTAGAGTTAGGAATTACCTCCCTTACCCTTGTAGTTCCTCCTTATTGTGAGCTTCTTCTCTTCTTTCTTTCCTCCTTCTCCCATCTTCTTAGATGCTCCATTTTCTTGATTTCACTTTTCTTTGGGCACTTGGTGTGGTAGTGCCCCAATTCTCCACATATGAAGAATCTAATCTTCTTTTTCCTTTCTTGGGCTCCTCCAATCCTACAACCCACGTTAGATTTAAAGGAACTTGAAATGGGTTTAGATTTTACCTCTTTTTTATCTTTTGGGCACTTGTCCTTGTAGTGCCCCTTTTCATTGCACCCAAAGCATATAATGTGGTCCTTTTTATTTGCTTTGGTGGAGGTGGAGGCTAGGTTGATTTCTTCTTCAACCTTGGATGACGTGGATGCTTCCTCTTGTTCCAGCATTGGAGATGGTCTCTTATCTTCTTGTGCCACTTCACTTGAGGAGGTAGATGATTCTTCTTCCTTTTCCTCCTCTTTGAATGTCGAGCTCCTCTCCTCATCCGATTCATCCTTCTCCTCTTCTTGGACCACTAAGCTCATTTCCTTGGGCTCTTCTTCTTCTGCTCGTGTAGGGTTTTCATGAGCGCTACTAGCTTGCTCCACAATTCCTTAGAATCCCTATACTTACCAATCCTATCCAAAATGTCATTAGGTATTAAATTGATTAAAATTTTGATTACCTTGTTATTGATTTCGGATTAATGAATTTGCTCCTCGGTCCACTTCTTCTTCTTAAGAATCCTTCCCTTTTTGTCCTTGGGAGAATCGAAGCATATTTCTATACACATCCAATCTTCAATATTAGTCATTAGAAATGGCATTTTACCTTTCCAATATGTGAAATCGTCGCGGTCGTACGAAGGTGGAATCCGGATATCCCATCCTAGCGGACCCTCTCCTTCCATTTTCCTCTAGCCATTTGCTCCTTTGGTGGTTAGTCCAATCAAGAGCGGTCCAAGCTCTGATACCTATTGTTGGATCGTTTCCGTATGCTAGAGGGGGGTGAATAGCGATTCTTCGAATCTTCTTCTTCCTACGTTGTTAGTTGTGCAGCGGAAATACAAACAAAACAATAAACAACAATGAAAGCAATGCTAACAGGAAGATTTACTTGGTAACCATCCCGAAGGGTGACTAATCCAAGAATCCGTCGGTGGATCACTCCCCGAATAACCTCTGGCTTGCCCTTGTCGCTCATTGTGGGTGGAGAAACCTCACCACAACACCGAGTACACAACTTGAGCACACAAGGCTACTAATCCACTTTTCCCAAGTAGATTTGCCAAGAGTCTCAGCCTCCACGAAGTCCTCTTTAAATAGAACCCTAGGCTGACAACTCACCACCAGTCGACTACTCCCAGGGCAGTCGACTGGTGCCATTGAAAATCGACCGTTGCAACCCCAACATTCGAATTTTCAACCAACTCATCAGCCTCTACCAGTCGACTACTCCCAGGGCAGTCTACTGGTCCCCAGCTAAAAACCTTCTGTGAGTTTTATCAGTCGACTGCCCCACTCACACACCTAAGGTTTCCCTTCCCGAGTATACTTCTCTCAGCACTCAACCACTAGGATTTCCTGAGTACAATCACACAGCACTCGTACCCTCACGACTCGACTGACTCCTCATCAGCAGCCTCGACTATTGTCTTCGCGCCCTCTTCATCTTCGGCTCCCGTCCCTTGGATGCACGCAAGCCTCCAACTTGCCTCCATGCCATCCTTCACGCATGCCTCGAAGTCCGCACCCCTCAACTCATCGTCCCTGCTCTCCAAGGTCCCTCAGGTGCACATAAGCCTCCATCTTGTCTCCAAGCCACCCTTCACCGTACCGAGGTCGTCCAGCTAAGTCCATATGTGTAAACCTGCGCAACCTGCACACTCAACATACACATATTAGAACACAAGGGAAACCTAACTTAAACCCTTTGCCCAAACATCAAAACACTTGGTCACTCCAGACCACAGATTCCCTCAACAGGCATGGGTGCCTAAATCTTGTATTGTAGGTGCATTAGGTCCCAAGATTTGAGTACCTAAATCATCTATTTTTCGTGTTGTGTAGGCATTGATTGAGGGGGAGCATCTATCAACTTGGTTTGTTGATAGTGGGTGCTCCAAACACATGACCGGGGATAAATCATTATTCACTACCCTACAAAGCAAAAGTAGAGGTAATGTATCATTTGGTAACAATGGTAGTCTTAAGGTTGTAGGGATAGGAGGCATTCAAATATCTGAATGTCCTAGAATCAAGAATGTCCTTCTAATCAAGGGGATGACCTTCAATCTCCTAAGCATAATTGAATTTCACCCAAGTCAATGTCTAGTTAGACATAATGACATACATGACACGGTACTAGTAGGCACAAGAATAGACAATATTTATCAAGTTTCCTTTAAAAGTGATATTAATGCTTCTATTAAGTGTTTCATGTCAAAAGAAGAAGAGTCTTGGCTTTGGCACCGGAAGTTGGCCCACATGACATGAAGAACATCCGAAAATTGGCCAACAAAGGACTTGTATGAGGCTTACCAAGCATCAAGTATGAAAAGGAAATGTTATGTGATGCATGTCAAATGGGTAAGCAGACAAAATCATCTCATAAAGGTAAAAGCATTATAAGTACCTCTACCATTTTAGATTTATTGCATATGGACTTGATTAATTGTTGTACAATAGTCTCATTGAATGGTACTAGATACTATTTTGTGTTTATTGATGACTATACTAGATATACTTGGACTTATTTTCTAAAACATAAGGATCAAACCTTAGATATTTTTATTTCTTTTTGTAGAAGAATTGAAAATGAAAAATCTACAACAATTAAAACCATTAGGAGTGATCATGGAGGTGAATTTTAAAATTATAGGTTTTTAAAGTTTTGTCAAGAAAAAGGGTATAGGCATGAGTTCTCTACTCCTAGAACACCACAACAAAATGGTGTTGTAGAGAGGAAGAACCGAGTCTTACAAGAGATTGCACGAAGAATGTTTAATGAGTACTCTATACCGAGCTACTTATGGGCTGAAGCTGTAAATACAGCTTGCTATGTGCAAAACCGAGTTCTTATCCATAGGTTTCTAGGGAAGACTCCACATAAACTTTGGTTTGGGAGACCACCTACAGTTAGACAGCTCCAGATGTTTAGGTGTAAGGTGTTCATTCTAAACACCAAGGATCATCTTGGAAAGTTCACAGCGAAAGTTGATAAAAGGATATTAGTCAGGTATTCTCTTGTCAGCAAAGCTTACCGAGTCTACAACAAGAAATCTAGGTTAGTTGAAGAATCTTTTGACATTGTATTTGAGGATATTCCAAGAGTGATTGATCAATCAGAAGATGTAGAAGGAGTTCAATTCGAACTTAGGTAATTATGATTGGATGAAAGTCCAAGTGTTGAAAGTGTTGCGGATGAATCTGATGATGGTGAGCCTAGACGACATAGAGCTCAGCCTGACCCTGAGTCTGAGCCTGGGTCTAGTAAAACCATCCAGGAAGCACCTCCAACACCAAGGCAAACTAGGTTAGCCTCTATTCATCCCCAAGATCAAATTGTTAGAGATATCCATCATGGGGTTAGAACTAGATCATTCTTTAAGAATGAGGCTAATAAGGTTGCCTTGATCTCTGAAATTGAACCTAGGATAGTTGACGAGGCATTGCATGATCCCGATTGGATTATTGCGATGCAAGATGAGTTAGGTCAATTTGAGAGAAGCCAAGTTTAGGATTTAGTTCCTAGACCTAAGAAGACCATGATTATTGGAACTAAATGGGTCTTCAAGAATAAATTGAACCATAAGGGAGAAATCGTAAGAAACAAGGCACGCTTAGTAGCCAAGGGCTATAGTCAAGTTGAAGGCCTTGATTACGATGAGACCTATGCTCCCGTGGCACGATTGGAATCCATTCGGTTGATGCTTGCATTTGCAGCACATAGAGGTTTCAAACTCTATCAAATGGATGTAAAATCGGCCTTCTTAAATGGTTTTATTAGAGAAGAGGTCTATGTTGAACAACCACTGGGGTTTGAAAATTTCGAATTTCCAAACCACGTGTTTAAGCTAAAGAAGGCTCTTTATGGGCTAAAACAAGCACCTCGTGCTTGGTATGAGCGGTTGTTGACATTCTTAATTGAAAAAGGCTTCGTGAGAGGTCAAATAGACCCTACACTATTTCTACGTAGAGATGGTGACAATATATTTGTAGCCCAAGTATATGTCGATGACATAATTTGTAGCTCCAATAACAAGGGTTATTTGAATGAGTTCATTGGACACATGGAGAGTGAATTTGAAATGAGTCTAGTGGGAGAATTGACTTTCTTCCTTGGACTTGAAATCAAACAAACAAAAAATGGAATCCATGTGCATTAATCCAAATATACTCAAGAGATGCTCAAGAAATTTAACATGAGTGACTCTAAGGAGGTAACCACTCCCATGGCGACTAACACACGATTAGATAATGATGAGAGTGGGAAGCCAGTCGATTTGACTCAATATTGAAGTATGATAGGTAGTTTGCTATACCTCACAGCGAGTCACCCAGATATTGTTTTTGCTGTGGGTATGTGCGCTAGGTACCAAGTATGTGCCAAGGAATCTCATTTAATTGTTATTAAGAGAATTTTAAGATACCTTAAGGGCACAATAGGAGTTGGTCTTTGGTACCCCGTACAGAGTCTTTTGATTTGATAGGCTATACCGATTCCGACTATGCTGGGTGCAAGTTGGATCGGAAAAGCACAAGTGGGGGTTGCCAATTTTTAGGATCATCCTTAGTAAGTTGGTCAAGTCGGAAACAACATTGTGTTGCTCTCTCCACGACCGAGGCAGAGTATATCGCCATGGGAGTGAGTGTATCATAATTGTTGTGGATGATACGCACTTTAGAGGACTATGGATTATCTTACAAGGGTGGGCAAGTGTTGTGTGATAGCATAAGCACCATAAACCTTACAAAGAATCCAGTCTACCATTCAAGGACCAAACACATTGAAGTGTGTCACCACTTCATTAGAGATCATGTTGCTAGAGGAGATATTGTACTCTCACATGTAGAGTCAAAATCTAATCTAGCGGACATTTTCACTAAACCACTCCCTGAAAATGAATTTAGTTTCTTAAGGAGGGAGTTAGTGTTAGTGATATGAGAGAAGTGTCTTAAGACAATCGCCTTATGATTGTAATCATTTATTCTAATAAATGAATATTCACTATTTGAGTATACATGTTTGTGTATTTGATTGAGATCTTAAACTTATTTACTGAATATCCGCAATACAATTCACAGCATGAGAGAATTTGTGATGAATTCACAACTAGTGATTATCTCTACATGTGCAATTGTGAAGTATTGAAATTGTCCCTAGTCGATAAATTGATAAATACAGACACTATCAATTCTGTTGAGACTAGCATGGGTTATTCTCTAATCAGCTGATTCTCACTGGCTAGTGACATCGAGATGTCCGGAGATAAACATGAATGCTAGTTAAGGGAACTAGTTCATTAGAGTGACTGGCTGTAAAACTTCATATGGTAGTCTACATATAGATATGTCAGTGAAGTTCTTACTGCAGCTTAAGTGCGATGTTCCTTTGACTTGCGGTGTTCAAGTCATCTTGGTCATGGAGACTTATACTTTAACATCTTAAGCAAGCATCTCCAAGGAGGTGTGGACCCAGGATGATTGGGTATAAGCTGAAGTGCCTGAAGATGTTTGAACAACCTATAAAGGATTCACCACTCCTTGCAAGGAGATGTATACCCGAGGCCTATCGTCGGATTGTTACTCGAAGCCTCTGGCCAGAGCATGACATGTTCAGAGTATAAATCTCGTAAATACATGAGAGTAATTAGAATCCGTTGGACGAGAAAGACACTACTTGGGCTAGGTGTGACGTAGTCAGCCTAGTGGGGACTGACACACATAGACCGTGTCCTGAACCAAGTGGGTATAAGATGGTGAAGGGAATGGGGCACGATTCATTATAGCTGCTGAAGGGTTTCAGAATTGTTTCTGAGGTCAACCGTTGATCTTTCGATTAATTGGGGATCATGATGTACTACTAAGTGTCACTCATGATCATTCTATAATTAATTGATTAATTATAGACGGCCAACATAAATCGAAAGCCTATTTAGTCACACACACTATGAGTAATCCAAGGGATTTAAAACAAGTTGAAAATTGGATTTTTCAATCAAGAGAGATTAGGTTTGGTTGAGACAAACGATAAGTCGAATGTGAATTTTTCAGAGACGCATCGGAAGCGTAAAATGGCAAAGTCTAATAGATGAATTAAATAATTTTAATTCATTGGGGCGTGGCTTGGATGGGCCAGCCAAAGAGGGCCTCCATCCTCTTTGCTTGGTCGGCCACAACAAAGGGAGAGAACCAAGTTTTTGGTTCAATTTATAAAATAAACCAAGTGTGGTTTGTTTTATAAAATTATGGATGATATAAATTTTTATATAATAAACCAAGGTTTGGTTTATTTTTCATGGAAATTAAAATGAACCATGGATTGGTTTATTTTATAAAATCAATCCGATTTACCATGATAAGGAAATTTATTCCATAGGAGAGAAGATTTTTATCATGAATTAAAATATGATTTTAACCATGATATAAAATCAAACTTAGCATGATGGAATAAGTTATTCCATATTTGAGAGGTTTGATGGTTGAGAGGCCACTATATAAAGGACCCAAGGCAAGGCTTGGGTGTGAAAAAAAGAGATGAAGGCATAGGCTCTCTCCCTCTCTTTCTCTCCTTCTCTTCTCCCCTTCTTGCCATGCGCCAACCAGCCCCAAGAAGGAGCACCAGCTGGCCGCCCCTGCCCTTTCCCTACCGACCACCACCTGCTGTCGGAGAAGGAAGCTCCGGCCATCTCTTGGCCGAAAGAAGGTGCTGTCGGAATTAGAGTTTGCCGCAAGGATCTTTTTGCCGCAAGCCTCTTCTTTTGCTTCGCCGAAATTTTGATTCCGGCCATCCTTTTGCGGTTAGTCTTCCGACTTCTCTCTTGCTTTTTCTCGTCGCGTTCTCGGAGAATCTAGTAGTTCTCGAGAACACGAAACTCATGGCTTTGCAACGTCATCCCGAAGATACTCGCCGTGGACGCGAATAGAGGCGGAGCTTCCAAGGGACGCTTACGGTTGGATCTTATCCCTTCCTTCGAGTTACGCAAGGTAATACGTAAATTAGTTTATGTTTCTGCAAAATTTCAAATATGTGATCATGTCTACACAAGATAAAATTGCATGCTTAGATGTGTAGTTAAATAATTTGAGAAATTATTTATGCTAAACCTTCCGCTGCACGTAATTAATTTTAAAATTACGAACCCGCATCCATGTCAACATGCACCCGGTCCCAACAGTGGTATCAGAGTCGAGGTTTGTGTTCGACATAATCATATAATTGTTTTGCGGAAAGCTTTATCATGATCTCAATTTTGGAAACTTTCCAATTATGGTAAATTTTCGATTTAGGAATTTCAAAGTTTGGAAATCCTCATGAAATTTCGCAAACTTTTGAAATATCTCTGTTTCTGAAATTTTATGATAATTGTGAAAACTTTCTATTTTTGAAAACTTTCCCATTTTGTAAATTTCCTATTTTGGAAAATTTTCAATTTTGGAAAAACGTAAGTTTTCTTTGTACCAAAAACTTACAATTATTCTGAAAACCTTTTATTTTTGGAAACTTTCCATTTATGAAAAGCTCGCAATTTTGGGCACTATCTTTCAAGAAAGTCTAGACAAATTATGGAAATATTAATTGATAATTAAATTTATAATTAGAAATTAAATTATTTACAAAATTCTTTATTTTGGATTGAGCCTCGGGGAGCCATCCAATTTAATGTTAGTTGTTATAATTAAATTTCCTAAATTGAATTTAAACTGTCAAATGCTTATTTTGGATTGAGCCTCGGGGAGCCGTCCAAATTAAGTTATTGATATTAATTTTCAATAAATAAAATATGTGATCAAATCTTGGAAATTTTTGAGGTGATTCTCAAACGATAATTTTCTTATTTAATTTATGAAGTGATGCTCTTACATATTATTGTCTCCAAAATTAATTAGGAAAATTGTTTCCTATAGACTATATTTCCTTAAATAAGATTTTTATGAAAATAATATGTGGTTGAATTAAGGGAATCTGTCTCTTAATTTAATAAGATTTGATTTAGAGAAATCAAAGTCTTAAACATATTATTTTCTAAATTGATTATGATAATTCAGGAAATTATTTCCCAAAACAATTCCTTGAATAAAGTATGAAATTAGAATTAGGAAATCCAGTTCCTAATTCAATTAATGAGACTTGATAAATTAAGTCACATACATACTTTATTAAGGAAATCGTTAGAACATGACATAATTATATGTCATGAATGTGCATAAAAGAAAAGGATGAGACCTAAAACCCCTTACAAAATATTAAGGCCAACACCTTCCATTAATATGGTTAGAACCGGAGTTTTGTTTCTCGTTTGGGTAGATGGACACATCCATGCCCGGCTTGAACCTCAACATGTTCAAACCATGGAATTAGTTTATGATTAATATAGTTGGAGTCAGAGGTCAATCCTTAGTTTTGGTTGTTGGACACATCCAAGCCTGACTAAACGGTTGAATGAGCTCCAACCATATTAAAACTATTTCTTGATTAATGGGTCAGCCTTAAGCTTGGAGTATCGATTTGTTGTGCCACAGCCAAGGTCGATGTAAAAAGAGGTGTAGTTGGGTGCTATGTATATTGTTGCATACTTGTTAATGAGTTAACAACCCAATGATTTATGCAAACATTCAATTAGTTGATAGCATAATGTGATAGTTACATATGTATAATATGTAATCGGTATAATTACCTACCTTCATAGCTAAGAATAACTTGATGGACCCCAGCCATGGTTGTTCTTATCTATGGTTGGATATCAACTTATTTGGAGATGTTCCTACGATCTCCCGAATTGATAAAAAGGATTATTCAATTAGAAAAATAAATAGAAGTGAATTTGCGAGTTGGAAATGGAGCAAAGATTGCTGCTGTTGCCATCGGAACATATTTGCTAAAGCTCCCTACTGGACTTGTCTTAGAATTGCATAATTGTTATTTTGTTCCTTCGTTAATAAAGAACATTGTATCTATTTCATGCTTGAATGAAAAGGGTTATCGTTTAACTTTTAGTAACAATTGTTGTTACATAACCTTAAATGGTGTTCTTTATGGGACCGGAACTTTGTGCAATGGTACCTACATGTTATATTTATCCGGTAACGTTTTCAATATCGAAGTTAGCAACAAACGTGCTCGAATAGATAATCAAATAGACTCCTATATGTGGCATTGTCGTCTTGGCCATGTAAGTAAGAAACGCATGACCAAATTACACCGATGTGGAATTCTGGAATCATTTGAACCCGGTTCATTTGATACATGTGAATCATGCTTAAAAGGCAAGATGACCAAATTACCCTTTTCCGGAAAAGGTAAACCAGTGGGAGAATTGCTTGGTCTAATACAATCTGATGTATGTGGACCAATGTCAACTCTTGCACAAGGAGGCTATAGCTACTTCATTACCTTTATCGATGATCACTTATGATTCGGGTATGTGTTCTTAATGAAACACAAATCTGAAGCTTTTGAGAAATTCAAAGAGTTCAGAAGTGAAGTAAAGAAACAGCTTGGCAAAAGTATTAAGATACTTCGATCCGATCGGGGTGGTGAATACTTAAGTCAAGAGTTTCAAGATTATCTTAGGGACAATGGGATATTGTCTCAATGGACTCCGCCATATACACCACAACATAATGGTGTATCTGAGAGGCATAACCGAACCTTGATGGACATGGTTAGATCTATGATGAATCATGCAACTCTTCCAAAATCCTTTTGGGGTTATGCGCTTAAGACAGCTGTTTACTTACTAAACAATGTCCCGACCAAGGTAGTCTCTACTACTCCATATGAGACGTGGAATAGTAAGAAATCTCATTTATCTCACCTAAAGATATGGGGTTTCCTGCTTATATAAAGCGGACTGTATCAGACAAATTGGATGCTAAGTCTGATAAATGTCTATTTATTGGATACCCTAAGGAAACGAAAGGTTACCAATTCTATCATCCCGTGGAACAAAAGGTGTTTGTTTCAAGGCATGCTGTATTTCTAGAAAAAGAATTTCTTTTACAAGAAAATAGTGGGAGTAGCATTGAACTTGAAGAAGTTCAAGAAACTCCAATAGACATTACAGAGACACCTAGTCTAGACCCACAACCAATAACTCATAATGATGAGCTATCAGTTGAACCTAAAACAACACCACTTCTTCGTAGGTCTGATAGGACACGCAATATTCCAAAGAGATACGGATTTCTCATAAGTGAATCGAACGACGTGTTACTCATTAACGATGACGAACCTATCAGTTATGAAGATGTTCTGAAAAATTCAAAAAGGGATAAATGGCTTCAAGCCATGAAGTCAGAAATGGATTCCATGTATGAATCTCTCAGAAATATGAGAGTAATTAGAATCCGTTGGACGAGAAAAACACTACTTGGGCTAGGTGTGACGTAGTCAGCCTAGTGGGGACTGACACACATAGACCGTGTCCTGAACCAAGTGGGTATAAGATGGTGAAGGGAATGGGGCATGATTCATTATAGCTGCTGAAGGGTTTCAGAATTGTTTCTGAGGTCAACCGTTGATCTTTCGATTAATTGGGGATCATGATGTACTACTAGGTGCCACTCATGATCGTTCTATAATTAATTGATTAATTATAGACGGCCAACATAAATCGAAAGTCTATTTAGTCACACGCACTACGAGTAATTCGAGGGATTTAAAACGAGTTGAAAATTGGATTTTCCAATCAAGAGAGATTAGGTTTGGTTGAGCCAAACGATAAGTCGAATCTGAATTTTTCAGAGACGCATCAGAAGCGTAAAATGGATAAGTCTTTTGAAGACTCAATAGATGAATTAAATAAGTTTAATTCATTGGGGCGTGGGTTGGATGGGCCGGCCAAAGAGGGCCTCCATCCTCTTTGCTTGGCCGGCCACAACAAAGGGGGAGAACCATGTTTTTGGTTCAATTTATAAAATAAACCAAGTGTGGTTTGTTTTAACAAATTATGGATGATATAAATTTTTATATAATAAACCAAGGTTTGGTTTATTTTTCATGAAATTAAAATGAACCATGGATTGGTTTATTTTACAAAATCAATCATGGATTGATTTACCATGATAAGGAAATTTATTCCATAGGAGAGAAGATTTTTATCATGAATTAAAATATGATTTTAACCATGATTTAAAATCAAACTTAGCATGATGGAATAAGTTATTCCATATTTCAGAGGCTTGATGGTTGAGAGACCACTATATAAAGGACCCAAGGCAAGGCTTGGGTGTGAAAAAAAGAGATGAAGGCATAGGCTCTCTCCCTCTCTTTCTCTCCTTCTCTTCTCCCCTTCTTGTCGTGCGCCAACCAGCCCCAAGAAGGAGCACCAGCCGGTCGCCCCTGCCCTTTCCCTACCGACCACCACCTGCTGCCGGAGAAGGAAGCTCCGGCCATCTCTTGGCCGAAAGAAGGTGCTGCCGGAATTAGAGTTTGCTACAAGGATCTTTTTGCCGCAAGCCTCTTCTTTTGCTTCGCCGGAATTTTGATTCCGGGCATCCTTTTGTGGTTAGTCTTCCGACTTCTCTCTTGGATTTTCTCGTCGCATTCTCGGAGAATCTAGTAGTTCTCGAGAACATGAAACTCGTGGCTTTGCGAAGTCATCCCGAAGATACTCGGCGTGGACGCGAATAGAGGCGGAGCTTCCAAGGGACTCTTACGGTTGGATCTCGTCCCTTCCTTCGAGTTATGCAAGGTAATACGTAAATTAGTTTATATTTCTGTAAAATTTCAAATATATGATCATGTCTACACAAGATAAAATTTCATGCTTAGATGTGTGGTTAAATAATTTGAGAAATTATTTATGCTAAACCTTCCGCTGCACGTAATTAATTTTAAAATTATGAACCTGCATCCATGTCAACATGCACCCGGTCCCAACAGTTAGGGATGTGTCATGCACAATAGGATTGTAAAAACCCTTCATGGTCATTTCTAATTGTTGAGCAACTTGTGGACATCTCACACAAACTATAAGGTTTAACAAAATATTTTTGTATTGCTAGAAATGGGGTGAGATGTTAGGATCAACCAAATTACCCAAAATGTATCATGCATCCCTTGAGTAATGAGGTTGAAGAGATAATAATCATTAATTTGACCAAGTATGGGGAAAATCAATGCATAATACATGTGTATTTGGTTCCAAGAATATACTTGGACATTCCAATCAAGGAAACTTGGTTAGGGATTTGTTTTTGATACAAACTTGATTTCAATTGGTTTGAGCATTGAATTTGATACAAACCTGTTTCGGAATTTTTAAATTCATAAGGATTCTTGATTCTTGATGAGGAATAAACTCTAGTTAAGAGAACACCTCTAGGATCAAAGAAATTAAATCTGATCGTATCAGAATTTGAAAGGGATGTTTGAAACAAAAGTTTCTGAAAAGTATTAGAGTTTCAGAATATTATCTGAAATCTGATCGGTCCACAGATCGATCAGGAATCACTCTGATCGATCATAGTGGCCGATCAGGAGTTGGCCTGATCAGTCCACAGACCGATCAGAATGCTATCAGAAAACTTTCTGTTCGGCCCCCTGAACGGTCCATAGACCGATCAGGGACCTCCCTGATCGGTCACGGAGACCGATCAGGACGTCTCCTGATCGGTCAAGAGACCGATCAGGACGTCTCCTGATCGGTCAAGAGACCGATCAGGCCTCTCTGATCGGTCAGGATGACCGATCAGGACATAATCTGACCAATCAAGAGGTATCCTGATCGGTCTGGGTACCTTTGGATTGGACGGTCGATCCGATCAGCAGCATTGAATCTGGTTGGTGACCGATCCACCAACTCTATTAACTCTCCCTCAAGCCTTCAACCCTAGCCGCCGAACACCATTCTTCCTTTCTCTTGTGCGAGTTCTTTCTCCTGCGAGCTCTTTCTCTGCGAGTTTGTGTGAGTTTGCGGGTTCTCTTCTCTGCAAGTGTCTCTCTTGCCCAAGCTCTCTGTGGTGTTCTTCTCAACCAACCGACGACCAACCATGGCACCCAAGTAAGATCTATTCCAGTTTTTGTGTGGTTTTCTTTCCTATTTATACTTGTGTGATTTTGGAACTAACCACTATGTTTAACACTTGTGTCGTGCCCTTACCCCAAAATCCAACTTCAAAACCTGGTATTTTGGTATCTTGGTTGTGTCGTGACCTTACCGTGACCTTCATCACCCATTTTTGTGTGTCGTGACCTATTCTCCATCTTAGGAAATCTTCCAAGGGTAAGGCTCTGGATGAGGGAACTTCAAAGTCCAAAGCCCCTTCCTCATCTAAACCCTCCCAACCCTCTAGACCTCAACCCGCTACCAGTTCTAGATTCCTCAGTGCATACTTTGAACAAGCCTTTCAGAATTCCACCTTTAAGCTCCTCCCCTGTCGAACTGTGGATAAGTCATTTGTATATGGCCACTGTCCATCAGTAAGACAGATTATCGAGTATTATAATCTTGAATCATTTCTTTTCCTCGAACGAGATATCAACTTTGATTTAGTCTCAGAATTTTATAATAATCTTCATCATGGTGCTGACACTATTGGGTATTCTACCCGAGTGGCCAAGACACAATTAGATTTCTCATACTCCATTTTCTCGGAGTATCTAGGCTGTCGTCGATCGACGAATATCTATCCCATATTCCCTTGTATTCTAGATCCTTTACCGGTTCCATTCTTGGGAGTCACCTCTGATTCCATTTACGAGTATTTTCTAGGACACCCCAGGCTGGATGGCCCTGATGAGCTAGCCACTGATTTCCCCACTTTTGATGCTCTTAGACTCTCCCCAGTTTATTATATCCTCTTCAAGATTATCACCAACTACCTTCTATCGATCACCTCAAAACCCTTAGCAGAGATCTATTTTTATCACTGCTTGATGCTCTACGGGACGCATCGGCACCTGGACTTTGACATCATGTCGAGTATTTACCAGTCCATTATCTACTATAAAGATCCCGGGTGTCGTACAGTTTATATGTCTTTTGGTCACATTATTACTAACTGGCTCCAGTCAGTTGGTATTGATGTGTCCAAGGGTAGGACTGTGCCGATGGTTCGGAAAGATTGCAGACTTAGAAATCGCACATTTTCCAAGTCTGGCATCATTGCTGATGCTCGGGGATTAGGTGGAAGGATGGGAGAGGTATTGGGGAGCTTCCACGGGCGCCACATGTTTAGGTAGCCACAAATTCAGCTAGATATCATGGTGCGCCCGCAGCTGTAGAGGATGATGAGGAGACGGAGACGGATCTCAGATGGCAGATTGTCGAGCTCGAGCAGACGATGGACCACAGATTTCATATGTGGGAGCTCGAGCAACAGGCGACCCAGTCTGAGGTTTCTGTGATGCATGCCAAGCAACGGGAGATGTTTGCAGAGATGCGCACATGGATGGCTGGTCATCTACCACAGCAGACATTTCCTGGCTTTCAACCTTGCAATAGCACTGCTCCGGGGAGCTTTCTGCCTATTGATGACACTGCATTCGATCCGATGCAGTCTGATGTTCCCCATGATTCCGCAGATCAGGATTGATATCTTATGTTGTATTTTGACTTATGACTACTATTTCATGACTTTTGTGACTGATGACATTCTGATGTGTTAGTTTTGGTGTTTCTTTTCAGTCATTATTTTTATTCTGTGTTTACTCCATTGTCATATGCTGGATATAAGTGTTTTGCCTTGCTATATTTATTTTATATGTCTGTCATATGCCCTTAATTCTACTTTTCGTTTACTTTGGTTTTAGGGAGAGGCCATTGGTTAAGGGTGTAGATTTTTAAACTTAGTAACCAGTATACACCCTTTTCGGTGTTTGACAAAGGGGGAGAGAAGGGTTGGTTAAGTTTATGGTTTGTTAACGAATTTAACTATTGTAGGGGGAGGACTCTGATTCCCTTGCGATAATGAAATTTGACTTCATTTGACTTCTAATACGTAAACTTAAATCGGGTTGTCAAACAACAAAAAGGGAGAGATTGTTGATGTAGTCTGACCTGATTGTTGTTTTGGTGTTGACAATGATTTAAGTTTAGTTGAGTAAGATAAGTTCGGATTAATTCCTGATCGGGGACTAGGCACGAATTCCAGTGAGTGAAGCCAGATCCTAGTGAGTAAAGCTAGTTGAAGAAAATCTTGGTGAGTGAAGTCGGGTCCTAGTGAGTGAATCTAGGTGAAGGAAATCCTAGTAAGTAAAGCCGGGTCCTAGCGAGTGAAGCTAGGTGAAGTAAATATTGGTGAGTGAAATCAGGTCCTAGCAAGGGAAGCTAGGTGAAGGAATCCTAGTGAGTGAAGCTAGGTTAGACTAAATCCCAGTGAGTAAAGCTGGGCATGAAGTCTTGGTTCGAGGGACTGAGCATTGAGTATACTAGTCGGAGAGGGCTCGGGAGCTTGTTCTCCGGACCAGACTGAGTCAGACAAGGCAAGGGGGCCTGTTCTCTGAACTTAGGGTCAAAATGATCGGAGCTGGATCAGTCCGAAATCCGATCAGGGAGTTAGCATGAACTCCCTCGGTTGTGGATAGGTCTGGAGTCCGAGCAGGGAGTTGGCACGAACTCCCTTGATAATAGATCGGTCTGGTGACCGATCCAAGGTGTCTGATCGGTCTGGTGAATGATCAGAAACAGATCAGAAACATTCTGTATGGTGGCTGATCGGTCTGATGAACGATCAGAAACAAGTCAGAAGGATTCTGATTAAACCCTGATCGGTCTGCATGACCGATCAGGGGCCATCCTGGTCCGATCAGGATGTTCCTGATCAGTTAGGAAGTGACCTGATCGGTCAGCTTGAACGATCAGAAACAAGTTAGAAGGATTCTGATTAAACCCTGATCAGTCTGCATGACCGATTAGGGGCCATCCTGGACCGATCAGGATGTTCCTGATCAGTTAGGAAGTGACCTGATCGGTCAGCTTGACCGATCAGGTGATTGTGGCCTGAAAGGTCAGGCTATGGCCTGATCGGTCAGGGAACTGATCAGGATGTGGCTGATCGATCTCGAGACCGATCAGGGGTTTTGACCCTGAACTTCCAGTAAACCTCTAGTAAGGTTCTGACTTATTTGTGATCGGTCTGGTGACCAATCCATGGTCTCTGATCGGCCAAGGTGACCAATCAGAGCTTCACTGGATCGATCAGGCAGAAGCCTGATCGATCAGACCCTCCATTAATCGGTCAGTTTGACCGATCAGTGGCTTGATTGGAAATAATCTGGAATTCACAGTAGGTTTCAGGATCGGTTTGGTGACCGATCCCTGATCTCTGATCGGTCAGTGAGACCGATCAGACCATTACTAGATCGATCAGAGTGGAGTCTGATCGGTCAGGAGGGTGTCTGATCGATCAAGGTGACTGATCAGCGCCTCAGAACTTTAATTTGAATTACTGTCAGACTTCTGATTACTTCTGATTTCCATCTGATTTCTTTCTAATATAGTTGATTTGCTTCGCTAATCACTCTATTGAGTGTGCAGATGATACAGAGACGATACAAGAAAGATCAATGGCGACTTTCGCTACGGTAGGTTTGTTTGTTATCTGTTTGCAGGTTTCAACGGCTTCTGGCGCGGCTGGCGACTGATCTGGAGCTTAGCTGAAGAGGTCTTCAGTGGACTGAGCGCTCAGTGGAGGTCAGTGGGTCAGTGGTGATGAAGATGTGGTTCAGTGGGTGCTGATGCGTCTGGTGATGAGCAGAAGGAAGGCTTAAGAGGAGACTGGCGAAGCAGAGACAAGTAACTTGGCAACTGATCGAAAATCAAGTAGACACAACGAGAACGAAGAGCTGAGTGAAGGTTCTTGTGTTAGGGTTGTGCTGTGTTGTTCTCTGAGTTGTGGCTCTTCTTCGTGCTTTCTGTGCTTGTTGCTAAGTCTGTAAGCTTCTTCTCGTGGTCTCCTGTACTCAACCTGATTCATTTCTGAGATCTGTGGAGAGGTTACTCCACCGAGAAGGAGTTTTTCTCATCCGGAGTTCCGGGGCTTGATTTGCCGACGATCAAGGGATCGCCCACCTCACGGGCACGCCAAGGAGTAGGGGCAAGTTATCCCCGAATCTTGTAAATCCCTCTGTTAGCGTCTGGTTTGCTCTCTTTCAATTTGTTTTCATTTCTGTTTGTTTTTCTGTTCTGTTTGTTGTTTCCGCTGCTAACCTAAGTACAGAAAGACTCAAACAAAGCCAACTTTTAAGTGGGTGGCTATTCACACCCCCCCCCCCTCTCTATCCATCCCAGATCCAACAAACTTGCCCTGGGTTTTCTCCTGGAGAGCCCGAGCCTTCCGCTCGTTGTACTCCATAGTGGAGATCCAGATATTTGACTGAGCGACAACCAAATCTACTGTCTCGGTCTGGCTGCGGGCAGCCCCCAGCTGCTCTTCAGAAAGAGCCAGCCGGTCTTGAAGGGCGGCGACCTCGGCCCGTAGGTCGCTCAAGGTGGACTCACTGGAGACGAGTTGTGCGTGTTTGAGTCGAGTCTCCAGGAGTTCCACCCTCCTCTCGGCCTTTTCCCGGGCCATGGCGTGGGTCAGGAGTGCCAAAGAGAGACTATGGCATGCCCCCAAAACTGCAGAAAAGGCAGAAATCATGAGATCCTAAAACTAAGTGATAAGAGAAAAAGGAAAGGTTGATCCTACACCTACCTGAGTGGCCTCGAGGAAAAATGAGTCGGCTTGCTGCTAGACCCCCGAAAGTAAGACCCCTCGAGTCCCTGCATGTAGCGGTCGACTACCGACCCGTACAGTCAAAGCTCCTGGCGCCGGTTGGGAAGCTCACCATGAGGGATGCCCAGGTGGCAGTCATATCGAGTCGGGGTTAGGAGGTGCATGGGGGGTCGGTTGATCTGACCCTCTGTAGGTGGAGTTCCCGACCTCTTTGGCAGAGGGAGGTATGGTGCGCCGGAGGAGACTGAGGGGGCGGCAGCCGGAGCCGAGGTGGAGACTGCTCGGGGAGCTCCCAAGTCTAAAGTTGTTTTCTTCTTCTTCTTCTTCTAGCGTTTACTGGGGGAAGGTCGGGCAGGATCCCCATTCGGGGGAGAAGTGCGTCGTCTTTGAGGGGTAGGAGGTCGTTCGCTGGTCGTTGATGGTTCTGTCTCAGGAACAGCGACGACAGGCGAGGGCTCAAGTGCCACAGGAACCGAGCCCGCAGGGGCAGCTTTAGTCGAAGTGCCTTCCCTCGCCTGCAGTTGGGCGGCGACCTGAGCCTCTAGCTCGGCGTCATCCAAACCGAAGCCCTCTGCTAAGGCTGCGGCCAACATTATCGGAGCTTCAAGAACAATGCGACCTTAATTAGAGCTAAAAAATATTTGAAGAGAATATCACAACGCTTACCGAATGAAGTTGACGGGGGAATCGGCACGGGGCTGAGGCCGAAGGCGGAAAAGAGCTCCACCTTCAGCAAGTGCACTCTATGGAAGTGCCTACCGCCGAGCTTAGATATCGCCGACTAGTAGGCCGCGGAGGTACGGTAGTACTTGGAAAGAGGAGGGGAGGAAGGAAGATCCTTGACCTAGGTCGTGGGCCAGCTCGGGGTCGGGGTAGGCTTCACAATAAAATAGTGTTCCTTCCAACCTTTATTGGAGGAAGGAAGCTTCAGTAGGAAGGAAGTTTTGGCATGGGCCTGAAAGAAGAAATTGCCCGGCTCTTATTTTTTAGGGTAGTAGAAATAGTGGAAGGATTTGGGTTGAAGGGGAATTTTGTACAAAGTAAAAATGAAAACCGAGCCGCACATCAGGTGGATGGCGTTCGGAGCTAATTGGGGCAAAGGAATGCGGATGTATGTACAAACGGCAGAGATAAAAGGATGGATGGGGAAGCGGAGGCCAGCCTGTAGGTGGTCTCGGGAAAGGGTAATGAAGTCTGAAGGGGCAGAATCATGTCGGTCGGTTGACTTGGGTAAGCGGAGTCTATGGTCGGAGGGGATTAAGTAGTCCGACCAAAGTTGATCCAGGTCATGGGCGTGAAGGTTGGTTACCATAGTGGAATACCATGGTTCGGTGGGTGAAGAGGATGAAGAAAGCGAATCCATGTGAAAAGGAAAAGCGAAGAAACTAACCGGGAAAGGGAAAGACCGCCGGAGAAGAAAGTCGGAAAGAGGGACTCGCCGGAACCCTAGCAGAGCTTGAAGCGGCAGCAAGACGGTGGCGAAGTTAAAACGCAATGGTAAAAGCTGCGGGGTAAAAGACCTATTTATAGGGTCCGAGGTACGACGCTAGTCGTGTAACGCCCGCCATTTTCCCCCACCTTACGGTGTGGCGAGAAGCGGCGTTACGCTAACATACATATACGCATGTGAATATCTTAATGCAGCGGAATAATTTTTTTTCTTTAACTTTATACACATGCGTTTAACTATGCAACTAATACTTGAATCATATATATATGTCTTAACTATCATTCATGAACATGGTGACATTGTAACTTAGCATATTAACATCATACGTAGCATCATGATATAAACATTCCATAACTCATCCATAAGCATCATAAGTAGTAAGTTATTCTTTAGGCATAACTATCATAAGTATAGCATAGAACTTAAGAAGGCGTTTCAAAACACAAGACATGCAACAAGTATAAATATGAGAATCCTTTTTCTCTTTCCTTTGCCATGTCACTGCCACACACACACTCTTGCCCCTCCTGCTGCTTCCCTTAATAACCTCTTGCTTGATCTGCGGTATATGGAAATAAGACTATAAGCACATAGGCTTAGTAAGACCCTTTCCTACTCACTAAAAATCATACGTCATATAAAACATAAACATATGAAACATTTAACAGGACATGGTTCTTAACATGAAACGTAAGCATATAAAACATTTAACATGGCATGGTCTTAAAACATAAGCATATTCTTAACATAAAACATAAGCATATGAACATTTAACATGACATGATCTTTAACATAAAACATAAGCATATTCTTAACATAAAACATAAGCATATTCTTAACATAAAACATAAGCATATAAACATTTAACAGGACATGGTTCTTAACATGAAACGTAAGCATATAAAACATTTAACATGGCATGGTCTTAAAACATAAGCATATTCTTAACATAAAACATAAGCATATGAACATTTAACATGGCATGATCTTTAACATAAAACATAAGCATATTCTTAACATAAAACATAAGCATATAAACATTTAACATGGCAGGATGCATAACATGAATGGATGCATGAGTCAAATGCATATACATAAGGATGCTTATTTGAAAATCATACTTATAAATACTTAAACATAATCATAACATCATGGGGGTCCCCGGCTTGTACCACATACATACATCATATGCGTGCATTCCCTAAGTAAATGCGAGGTAGCTAGTCTCGACCTATTAGGGTAGGAACAGCTACGGTAGTTCTAGAACCGAGGCGTTCTTAAGGTGCCCATCCCTGTTGGACAGCTACGGTAGTCCCAGAACCGTGGACAGCTACGGTAGTCCAGAACCGAGGCGTTCTTAAGGTGCCCATCCCTTGGACCCTTACTTCGGTCCGGTACAAGCCCATTCATAAAGTAAAATAACTTTGCATGCTTCATCATTCATAGACATACATAACATATCTTAAGACATAAACATAATCTTGTTACATGAAGCATGACATAAGCATACTTGGCATTTCCTCATTCATACTTGATACATAACATCATTCTGCCTTGAAGGCATAAACATTATCTTCATTCATCATCTTCATTCATAAAACATGACATACATACATAATTATGCCTCCAGGCATAAACATCATCTTGATCCATAAAGCTTGCATGGTCATGGTACATAAGGTAAACATGCATTTCATACATGATACATATCATCTAGCATACATAATCATAGTATCCATCATAGAGCATGCATGGGTAAGATTCATATGAACATGATACATACTACTTAGGTTCATGGCATTCAACATTACTTAGATTCATGGCATTCATCATATAACATGCATAGACCTTCATAACCATATATCAATTATAGGCATTTAACATCCTACATGCATTATTCTATATAACATGAAGCCTACATCAATTACATATGTTCCTGGTATATGGTTTAAAACATTCATGAATAAACATAGCACATAACCTAAATATACAAAGTCATGATACATAACACATAAAGCTAGGGTTTTAGGTAACATAAAAATTCTTACAACATGCTCAAATATATACATACATCATAGTAAACTATAAACAAGTATCTTTGAGACCTTAACCCAACCCAAACCCTAGATCATGGACTTGGCTGAAAGTTCAATAGGAGGAGGCTCCATTATTCAATCAATATGAAAGGTTCCATAAGTAAAAGAAAGCTCATACATTACATACAATGTCATAGGGAGCCATTAGACTCCATAATTGGAGCTAACCCTAAGTCCTAGCACTACATCTTGACCTTAGCCGAAACCCTAGAGGGTCACAAGCACATGGAAAAATTCCTATCATTCACAATTAATATCCATTAAATCATAGGGAAGCATAATAAACATGCTTGAAGGGTTAGATATAATCCTATCCATGACATGTTGATAGTGGCCGAACCCCTAGAGGGCCTTAGGGTGCCACAAACTTTCCCTAAATCATAATTTATACTTTACTTATCATAAGAAAATATTAAGAAGCATGAATGAGGGTTTACATCATCCCCAAACCCAAATCCAAGGCTTGGCCGAAACCCTAGAAGACCTTACCTCATGGTTTTCTCAACTTAGATCCTAAACAAAAACCTAAATCATGATAGACATCAAAGAGAAACAATTATACCACAGGTGAGGGAGTCTTACATTGGTTTATCTTGGTTATAACCTTGAATAAAGAAGCAAAAGAAAACCTCCTTGACCTTAGACCACCCCTAGCCCTTGTAGCCTTGTAGGAAGCCCTTAGATCTTGAAGAAGAAGCCTTCTTGTGAAGCTTTTCCAAAGGAGAAACCCCCTTGCGGCTAGAAGGAGGAAGGAGAGGGAGAGAAAGAGCTTTGGTGGAAGAGGAACAAATAACTTAAGTGCTAAGTTGTCTCTTCCCTTCCCTTCTCTTTTATACTAAATGAAGGAGGCAAGTGAAGGGGCATGATGCCTCTTCTCTTGATGACTCTTCACTTCCTTTAGCCTCAACTAAAATCCTCTTCCTTTTCCACTAGCACTCCCTTGCTAGGTGAATTGGTTAGTACATGCATGGTGATACACTAGGTCCAAGGTTCAATCCTTGGTGCATGCACTTCTTTTTATTAATTTTTATAATTATTTTTGCTAAGGCCCATATAAGAGCCCACTAAGGTTTATGTTAATATTTCTAATTGAAATACATTTTCATTCATGATAAAATTTTACCTAAGGTCCCTTAATGGCCATGGTATTAGAAGGGCCCATGTAAGGTCCATTATTACTTAGCTTCTTAATCTATATGGAAAAGCATGGATAATCATGCTAAGGTTCATACTAGTATCCCTATATTCCTCGAGAATCTATCTAGGCATGATCCATATTTAAAGAAAATATTGAGAAAATTTTACGGGTCGTTACAAGCCATTCGATGACATGCAGGAGAAGAGGCAGGATTGAGCTTGGATCGTCTGATCAGGCTCGAGGTGACTCCCGAAGCGACAGAGCGCACGTGCGAGTCGGACATTCGCAAGGATGGGCAGCAGACGCATCGTGGCTCGAAAGGTAAATGACGGGGGAACACGTGTCCCCAGCAATCAATGGGCAGTTAATGAGGAGATATGGGAATGATTTAGCGTGGGGAGATCGAAGAGACGTTTGAGGAGAAGGTTTACCGGTCGGGTGAGTCACTGACTCAGGGTCGACCACAAAAATCAGGCGTAAGGGCGTGCTATTCGGGTCTGCGAGGCTTGTGCCGGAAAAGTAGTCCAGTCAGTCGGACTGCGTGCCTCCTTCAACTAGACTCGAGGGGGATGCTTATGATCCCGGGCTAGCTTATGTGTAGCCTGGCCCGGCAGCCTGGCAGCCCGTCAGGAGGAGTTAGACTTATGGGCCCCAGGAGTCCATCAAAATATAGGGCATGTACAGGCGGATCGGCTCAATTCCCTCAAACCTGAGGAAACATTGGCCCTGACCTAGGCAAAGGGGGCCAGAAGCTCCGAAGGCCCGCGAGCCCAGGAAGTCCTGGGTAGGGGATTTCCTAATTAGGAGAATCCCGAGTCAGGGAAGTTTCGACCCACGACATCCCTAAGCTTTAGCACTCCCGAGTCATGGGAGTCTTAGCTCAAGGTGTCTTAAAGTTATAAGAGGATCTGCTCCCACACACCGCTCAGTTCGGTTCCCCGCCGGACGCGTGGCGGCCCACACTCCCTGGGTATAATCCGACCGGTGGTCCGAATACTCACCTTCGTACAAGTCATAAGCGGGCATACCCCCGCGCACTTCTTGGCTCGGGGCCCAGCTAGACGCGTGGTGGCCCACGCTCCTGAGGTCCTCCCAAGTCAGAGAAGTCTTCACTCAGAATATCGCCATGTCATGAGATCCCTAAGTCAGGAGCACCCCGAGCCAGAAGAATACTCGGTCGTTGACCATATTATCTCCGGGTCAGCCAAGTTTGGACGTTCATCCCGAACCATGCGCACCACGACTCAGGAAGCATATCTTCGCTCGGGACGCCTTCCTTAACTCGGGAAGCATAGTCGCTCTCGGTAACCGTGGACACTATAAGCCCCCAGTCAGCTCCAATACTCTGAGCCCTCAGTTGGCTCTTCGCTATACGCCCTCAGTCGACATCATTACTCTACGCCGCCAATCGGCCCTAGCATTCAAGGTTTTGTTGTGACTTATTAGAACAACCACTCCCTGACATAAGACTCGCAGAAGTTGTACGGGGTCGGCGCAAGTTAGGTACCATTCCGGCCCGAATCGCAAGTATCTCGCTGACGCCATGATCTCCCTGCCATACCCTGTCTCCCGTACTGCGACCACATATGTTGGAGTCAAGCCGAGCGGCGCCCGCCCATAAGTTGACAGCGCCCATTTCCCTATTTCGATATGCGACACACTACCCTGTCACCTCTAGGTACGCTTTACCTTGTCCTCGCTATGCGACAAAAGGTAACAGATTGGGTAGAAGCTGTCAGCTCCCCCGGCTATATAAGCCTCTCCACTCCATATCCCCCAGGTACGCGTGATAGTTGTTTTGCTACTGTTTTATTGCATTCACTGCTGCTCTTCCACCACCGGGGACTGACTTGACCATCGGAGTGCCTTGCTGGGGACTTTTCCCGTCGGATTCTAACGGCCTTTGCCTTGTAGATCGCCGCTAGCGTCGGAGCCAGCATCAGCAGTTCGTGATCTTCAGAAGGACCGTGTATGCTCTTGGGAATCCACCTCGCTTCGTGACAGGATCATATGTTATATCCCTCTTCTGTCAACCAATCACCAAACAAGCTAGAACATGATACTCAGCTACGAAGGCATACTGTGTGGATACACTGCGTTTTTGTTGATGATTAAATTTCTACATTTGCGTTATTTTAGGTGGCCAGAATCAAAAGTGCCACGTAGAGGACGCAGAAGAACCGAGGGTGCGGGGAAAAGTATGGAAGATTTGTTGGCCCAGACCCAAAGAATAGCGCACCCAAGAAGCACACCAATATGCAAGAGGAACAGAAAGAAAACGAAAAAAAATCGAAAGAACGAAAGAAGAACGAACGAATTTATTTTTCTGGAAGAAACAAACTTACAAAAAACTGAGACACTGTTTCACATGGCTCTAGGACCCTTTAAATACACCACGAACAAGACTTAGTCATGGTTTATCCCAATAAAATAGGAATTAAAATAGGAAGACTAATTCGCTAGTTATCCCATTAAGATAGGAAAGACTAATCCAAGACTAAGTCATAATAATTATCAAAATAAAATAAAATAAAATGAGATGATAATGTCTGGATTAATTATTTTCTCACATTACTCCCCCTAATCCAGACATGGATGTAAATCACGGATACCGAGTAGTTGTCGCATGACAGCTAACTTCACTCTTGGCATTCTCTCCCACCATTACAGCAACCTCTGTAACTGCATTTTGTATTGTAGTTTCTCCAGACAGTTTGGGAGGCTGAAGAGCATCATGTGAAGCGTTGCCATCTTCCACTTTCAATGTAACCAATCCAGCAACACGACCCAAACCTGGCTGGGGACAAGTATGAAGATAAGACAACACAACATCATGTAAAGATGACGACAATGCATAACCTCTTCTAAGTCAATGTCTTATCGTTGTACATAGCCTTTAGCAACTAATCTTGCTTTGTGCTTAACAACATTCCCATCTGAATCTTTCTCCAATTTGAACACCCAGTTTAGACCGATAGGTTTATGGGCTAATGGGAGCTCAGTTAGGGTCCAGGTCTTATTCTTCTCAATAGATCTCAATTCTTCCTCCATTACTTCGTACCAGCAAGCCTCAGTTGCAGCTTCTTGATAACTTGTTGGCTCATCAGACACCACCATCATCAGCTCTTCCTCTTCTTCATCAATACCAACCACTTCCTCAGTGTTAGCGTAGATATCGGCAAGAGACCTATAGCGGATTGGCCCTTCATAAGAATCGGGCGTGTTTGTTACCGGAGGCGAGGTAGTTGCATGGGCGTTCGATGATGGTGTAGATGGACTCAAGTTCGATGATGGTGTAGATGGACTTGAGTTCGATGATGGTGTAGACGGACTTGACGCTCTTGTCATGGGTACCACGGCTGCTACTGATGGTATGACATTTTCCGCCCTTGCCTTAACGTCTACTGCAACAATCGCCTCGTCGGAGTAGAGCGGATCCAACATCATAAAACTCGGCAAGTTTTCTTCATTATTAGCACCTGCATTCCATGTCCATTCAGAATTTTCTTGAAATATGGCATCTCTACTTACTTGTAGCTTGCCATGGCTTGGATCAAACAACCGATGAGCTTTGCAGCCTTCCTCGACACCCAAGTATACCATGAGTGAGCTTCTGTCATCAAGTTTCTTCAGATGAGGGGTTGTGTTTTTCACATATGCAACACAACCGAACACTCTCAAGTGGGCGACATGTGGCTTCCTCCCCATCCAAGCTTCAAATGGGGTACGCTCTCCTAGCGCCTTAGTTGGGAGATGATTCAGCAGATATACAGCATGCCTAACCGCTTCTCCCCAGAACCTTGCCTGCATATGTGTACCCTTGAGGAGAGATCTTGCCATGGCCATCACGGTGCGGTTACGGCGCTCCACGACACCATTCTGTTGAGGGGTGTAGGGAGCCGTGAGGTGCCGCTCGATTCCTTCATTTTCACAGAATCGAGTAAACTCCGACGATAGAAACTCGCCGCCTCGATCTATCCGGAGTGTTCTGATCTTGTACTCAGTCTTGTTCTCTGTCAGGAATTTGAACTTCTTGAATACCTAGAATGCATCACTCTTTGTTGCCAATGCAAACACCCACATCCACCCAGTGAAATCATCCACAATTAGAAAAAAATACTTGTTACCTGCAAGTGTACATGGTGAGATTGGCCCGCAAATATCAGCATGGAGAAGTTCTAACGGCTTCTTTGCTCTAAAGTTTGCTTGGTACGGGAATGACGACCTTGCATGCTTGGCGATCACACACACCTCGCAAAGCTTGTTCGACTGGGGCAGTAGTGGCATATCAACCGCCAATTTCTTCTCCCCTAATAGCTTCAAGTCATGGAAATTGACATGTCCGAGCCTTGCATGACATAACCAGGTTGGGTCTTCTAGGCTTACCAGGAAACAACTTGCTTGAGTGTCTTCAAGGTTATCTTGTATAAATAATTTTGTGTTCGCTTTACCAGCATCAAGAGCTTCCTGCTCCCATCAATCACTTTCATGGTATCTCCTTCCATGTGCACCTCGTTCCCAGTTTCTGTCAATTGACCAAGACTGATGATATTACTACAAAGTTTTGGAATGTAGTATATCTCATGGAGAGCCTTCTAATCGCCATTCTTGCATTCGAACACAACCATCCCTTTGCTCATGATCTCTATGGTTGATCCATCACCAAACCTCACCCTCCCGGTGATGGTTTCATCTAGTTCTTGAAACTTCTCGTGATGGCACGTCATGTGGTTGCTGGCACCGTTGTCAAGGTACCAGATGTCTTTATCTTCTCCTTTCTTAACGCTGCGATACATCTCTGGTAGAAACCTTTCTTCACTGAGCAGAATCATATCTTGCCGCTCTCGGCTAGCATGAGACTCCTTGTGGGACATGCTCATCATCAGTGCTGGCTCTTCATCGGTGTCGCAAGTGAGGTGAGCCTCATTATCTCGACGCTTGCTGTAGCATTCGGATGCATAATGCCTCATTTTCTCACAATTGAAACACTTTATGTGTCTCTTGTCACGAGTGTCACTGTTGTTGCCGCTAGTGCCTCCTGCACTCTCTTGGCGCTGCGTACCATGACCACGATCGCGCCCTCGCCCACGCCACTTGCCACGGTTAGGGCCGCTGGACCCGCGCCCCTTGCCTCCTGATGAAGTGTCCACGTTGCTCTCTTTTTGTTGCATTTGCCATTCGGCATGAGTAAGCAGGAGCTCACCTTCAGTGCCGTTAGTGTTGCCTCGTAATCACAGTGTTCGTTCCTCGTATGCCTTTAGTCGCCCGATAGTTTCCTCAAATGGCATAGTCTCAAGGTCGTGGAACTGCTCAATACCAGCAACAATTGGGAAGAATTTATCAGGGACAGAATCGAGTAACTTCTTTACCAACGAGGAATCTTCAAGCGTGCCACCAAGAGTGGAGAACTTGCTGCTCATAGCGCTGAGTTTGCCAGCAAACTCATCAATCGTCTCGGTCTCCTTCATCCGAAGGGCGTCAAACTCACTCTGCAACGTTTGTACGTGTGCCTTCTTCACCCGATCACTGCCTAGGTACCTCAGCTTGAGGCTGTCCCAGACTTCTTTCGCCGTCTTCTTTGTTGCGATTTAGAGAAGAATGTCTTCGGGGGCACACTGCAAGATGTATGCACGTGCCTTTTTGTCCTTCTTTGCATCCACCTGGGCTTCTTTCTCTGGCTCCACCGCCTCCCAGACTCCCTGGGCATCGAAAATTGCCTCTGTCTTTATTGCCCACACAGTATAATTGTAAGGGCTCAACATCGGATAGGGAAATGGCACTCCGCCGTTCTCTTTCGCTAGGACGCTCGACATTTTTGTCGAAACGTGGATTCTTGCCTGCTTTATACTACCAAAGCTCTGATACCAATTGTTGGCCCAGACCTAAAGAATAGCGCACCCAAGAACCACACCAATATGCAAGAGGAACAGAAAGAAAACGAAAAAAAATCGAAAGAACGAAAGAAGAATGAACGAATTTATTTTTCTGGAAGAAACAAACTTACAAAAAACTGAGACACTGTTTCACATGCCTCTAGGACCCTTTAAATACACCACGAACAAGACTTAGTCATGGTTTATCCCAATAAAATAGGAATTAAAATAGGAAGACTAATTCGCTAGTTATCCCATTAAGATAGGAAAGGCTAATCCAAGACTAAGTCATAATAATTATCAAAATAAAATAAAATAAAATGCGATGATAATGTCTGGATTAATTATTTTCTCACAAGATTCAGTCCAGTGCAAACTTGAACAATTTTATGAAGGACTAGACGGTCCACCACTGCGGGTTCTCCCCATAGGTGGTTTGGGTGAGATTGGCATGAATTGCATGCTTGTAGGAAACTTTGCGTCAGAGCTGCTGCTGAAACTCATAGGATAACACTGCAGCCGTAGATTTATGGTTTGTAGTTTATTATCCTCCCAGATTTATCTAATAACAGAGATAATGATCTAGATAAGGTATTTTGTACAATTTTTTATGCAGCTTTGCTTTTATATGGTAACAAGTTTCACTTTGTTATCAACAACTCATAGTTTTGACAACCTAGAACTTGTTAAGATGGAAGTAAAACTCAAGTACTATTTGAGTAGTGTTGTGAAGCCATTCACTTATCTGTTTTCAGCTTATTGGCACTCCAACAGAAGCTGAGCTTGGCTTCCTCTGCATGAAGCACCTGCCTCAGTTTCCTCCCAAGTCATTTGCTAGTATGCATCCACATATCAATCCGGTTATCATAGATCTCATTGAAAGAATGCTGACATTTGATCCCAACAAGAGGATTACAGGTACCTTGTTCATTCAAGATTCTGCATTGTTAAATTTGACGTTTAGGACTTAATTTTTCACCCCCAATCTCTACTAGGAGTAGTGAGAATGGAGTCATGATACAAGATCCTCATATCCTTGCCAGGCTGGAGTGTGCTAAATTGGGCAAGGCAAAGTGCGAAAAATAATAGTGTCTTATAGTTTAGCATTAAGTAGTATTTTAGGCAGTCCTATTAGAGTTAATTGAGGTATGACACAAGAAAATCGCCCCTTTTCAGCTTTTTGATATTTCAGCTTATTAGTTCATCAAAATGGATCAAATTCTCATGGTTTGAGGTCTAGAATTTCTATTTATCTGAATGTTCGTGTAAACCCTAAGTCGCGTTATCAATTCACTATCTCATTCATATGTTTTATATATTTTATCTGTTAATGCATTATTTTTTTTTTCTATAGGTCATTAGAGTTACAGGAAACATATTGGTGCCTTGTTTATTACATTTCAATGTGATAAGTTATCTAATGTTATTCATTATGCATATGATAATTTTGTATGCTTTATCTATAGTCGAGAAAAGAAAACGTTTGCAAAATATATAATATAATTAGTAACACACATTAAGTAGATAAAAATTGAAAAAAGTGAAATGCCATCCAGTACAAATTAAGTGCCGAATTAGTAAACTTAAATGCACAATAGTTGCAATGAATCAAACTATTGCACGTGGGCGTGCCTGGGGCTCGTAAACTAGCTTTACTGAACTGTCTTTAGAGTTGTACTGCAAGTTATTAAAACAATCATCAATTGTAAGATAGCACGGAAGCCACTTCATGCATCTTTCAAACAGACCTCATTATTAGTCCCATGCCCAAGTTGTCCATACTGAGGAAGACCAGCAGTCGATATGAGCATTGAGAAAGATAGCCAGTTTGGTAGAGAACTTCTATAAACAAGCAAATCAGAAGGGACAATAAAATTTGTTTCTCATTAAAATCTCTTTTTTCATTGAAACATACAGAATTGAAGACCCTTGCACTGATGAAAACCATACAGTAAAATCAGCACCGCAAACAACATTTGTGGCATCAGAAACCATACATGCGACTGGAGATGGCTCAATTTCTACAGAAGTTAAAAAACAAGAAGTATGAAACTGCTTGTACTTTGCCAACAAGAATCTCAAGCTTGGTGAATTCTATTAACAAAGATTTGGTGAAACAGAAGAAAGCAAGCATATATCCTATGCAATTTTCACTGATTTTTTTTCCCTAATTAAATGGGTCGCATAGTTAGATTACCTAGAGGAATGAAAGAAAACAGCATGTCAATCAGATTATTTTGTGGTAGGGGAATAATAAAATTATATATAGGCATTGCATGAAAAATTTCAAAACAGTCAACAATCATAAAAAATAATAAAGAAATATCAAAATGAATAAAATATCATGCATCACAACTAATCAGTTATCGCTGTAGCAGTAACAAAACAATCTTCAAATACCTATCTAGAAAAATTCATATTCTGTATTTTCATCTTAACTATCTGTTTTTTTTTGGTATGTTTTTTTCTGATATAAAAAAAAGATGAAAACCTATCTGATATATGTTATAGGAGTTTTTTTTGTATATGTTATATTGTCTAGTTTGACTGATACAATGAATGTAATAAATAGATTGACTTTGTTTTGAGTTTTGTATGTCTACGATGTATCTTTTGCATTAGATCATTGGTGGTATATTTGATTTTGTTATGTGGATCTCTGTTGTTTATGGTTCATTTTGTTATATATATATATATATATTATATATATATATATATATATATATATATGAGATCTTTGATTTTGTTAGGTGGATTTTTATGTTGTTTATGGTAATTGTATCATATGTACAGATTTATTAGGTTTATACGTATGAATGATCCAATATTCGTCGCTTATCCAGCGACGAGATCATCGACAAAAATAGTTTCGTCCTTGATCAGTGATAAAAAAATTTATCACTGATTAAGGATGCAACTATTTTTGTCGTTAATCAGGGATGAATTTTGTGATGAATTAACTATTTGTTGCAAAGTTTTGTGACGAATTTAGAGTTTTCATTGCAAAATCCAGTGAGGAATTATTTGTAATGAAAATAAAATTGTTGTTAATTTCGTCCCACAAAATTTGTAGGATGATTTTTTTTAAAGTTTACCATAAATCATTAATTTGTGTGTAGTGTATATACAGAGAGGATTTTGATACCCTACTTATTTTATGATGCTCACAAAGTGAGCACCATTTGTAAGTTTTTAATTCTTTTTAAAATTTCTTTAGCATTAATGTCCAGGAACACGAATAGAGGTCAGCGGGCAACAACTGACAAATCCAAGGTTCAACGGCCCAGAGGAACACTGCGCAGGGCTCAAACTCAATAGGGCCCAGTGCTGCAGATTTCAAACTTAATTAAAAAAAAAAAGAAAAATGTGAGAAACAATGGCTTGAGGAAAGTTTTGAAACGTGACTACATGCGGATGTCCTTCTTATACTGCCGCGCAAGTCCAGGGGCTAGACTAACAAATATTGCTTTTAGGAAGGAAATCTCAGGGTTTTTTTTTTAAAAACCCTACACTAGCCCAATATCTAGATTATTTATTTATTTTTGAACTGAGCAACTTATTTTGAATTGTATTAAAAAATTTAATGCCAATTTTGAGAGAATTGAACCGAGATAAAATTTAAACTAATATTAGATTTAATCTTGTGCCTCAAATATGAAATAATTTTATATTTAATATGGTATTAGAGACAATAGTATAAAAAATAAAAAATAAAAATGAAAATCTTAATTGAGGTAATAAAAGTTGATTCACTTGCTCTAACTATCCTGTTAATTTATTCCAGAACTAATACGGAGGAGAAAATCATTAAGACTATTAATCCGGATACTATTGCTAGCATGCGAGAAGGATGAGCATATTGGGTTTGCTAAGTTTTAATTCTCAGACTTCAAGGTAACAAGACTATACGGTTAGCCATCAGTTCATCTCGAAAGAACTAATAAAAATCTTAATTGAGGTGGCAAAGATGATTCGCTCATCCTCAATGCTCTCTCGAATCCATCTTAAGGCTAACATGAAAGATGTAAATCATGAAAATTACTAGCTCAGATGTTATGGCTAACGTATGAGATAGACAGACATTAATTTTACTATATGTTTTAATTCTTCGATCTCAAAATGATAATATTATACATGCTATCTATCATTATGTCACGTGGGAAAATCTTAATTGATGGCAAAAGTCGAATCACTCGCCCCAGCGCCCCAGCCAACCTGTCCCAGGGCCAACACGAAAGAGATAAATCACGGGCCGGTGGTTACTAGCCCGGATGCTGTAGCTAGCGCGTGGAGAAGGTGGGCATACTGGCTTTGCCAGAATTTAACCCCCAGACCTTTTGATGATAATATTTACGTATTAATCATCAGTCCATTCCGTAGGAATGTTAAAATCTTAATTGAGCTGTATGTAAAGATGAGAGAGATCCATGTTTTGAAATTAATATGTATACCAATAACTCTCATCAGAATGTGGAAATTAAAGCGAAGAAAGCTTAGCTGATTAAAATTTATTCAACATTTTGGCATTTATTAAGGAAACAAAAGGAAATTGTACAACCGCCAAATCTTGACCACCAACGCAAACGCCCCGGCAACGCCGAAGACGACGAGCGGCGCTGCCCCGGCATAACTACTTCGGCTAGCGCTTGAGGGTTCGAATGACGAATCATAGGGGTACGGGTTGCCCGGCGACCCTACTATGTAAAAATACGGCGCCGGTGGCGCAGGCGGAGGCGGGCAGTACGGCTCTGACCAAATTGGCGGCGGCGGAGGGCCCTGTGTGCAACCGCAGGAGTCGCAGACGCACTTCACCTGCGTGTCGGGCGGAGTAGTAACGGTGACGTCGTGTTCCACCGCAACGACCACTAGGGAAACCACGGCTGCCGCCAGAAGCAACATGGACGGAAACGTGAGCGGCGTATTCCAGCTACCTCCTAGCATTCAGCCGCGTTGTACCCGTGCTCGAACCTGTTCTTCCTAAAAGGAATCCTGACACCTTACCCTGTTTTTAATGGCGTTGCGTGGCGATGAAACTTGAGGAGGAATAAAATGGATATGAATTATGAAAGGGAAAAGATTATTGCGAAATATAATTAAAGAAGAGGTTTAGGTTTGTATTAGGTAACATTATTTCGTCATTTTTTATTTCTTTGTTGATTTTGATTGGGGTATCATCTTGGTGCTATGTTCTTCATGAACAATTCTTGTATGAGGAAGGCTGGTTGACAATGTCGCATGCTCTGTTGAAAGTGACGACTGAGAACCATGTGGCTGCTGAACTAAAAGCCCATGGGTCAACTTAAGTATTGTTGTTTTTGCAGAGTTTAGGTGTGAGGAGAGCAGTAGGCACCAATTAATAATGGACGCATGGAGCTGAAACGCAAGACCTAGCTAGCTTGTTTGTTGGGATAATATTCTATGAATCAATGATCTTTTTCTTTTTTTTCCAATATATAAGAAGAAGAAGAAAAAGATAATCATTCGATTGCTACACAATTTGGAAAAATAAGTATATTGACATATTTAATATTTTTCTTAGAAAAGTAACTTCATATGTATGATTATTGTTACTTAAGATATTTCAATAGGTGAAAGGAAAATGTCAAGCATATGTATGTATGATTGACCCAAATAATTGCATTGATGGTAATAAAAACGCTCATTTCAAATATCTTATAATCCGTTTTTAAATTATGTGAAAGGATGTAAATTATGAAATAAATTTATAACCTAGTTAGAAGAGGACTAATAATTGCATTGATGTTTATAGGAGAAATTGATGTATATGTACTCGGATTTGATTAGGTTGTCCAGTGGTTTATTAAGAACTATTAATGTGGTGGCAAGATTCTTTGTTACCGCCTCATAAAATTTATTTAATGAGTAAATGTAAATTCATTTATCGTATTGGATTTAGTTAGTACTATTTTAAATAATACCCCTTAAAATAAATGGGCATGTGCTTTTTCAGGTCTCAAATTTGATACTAAATTGACGATTCTGATATCAAATTTTTGAAAAGACTTTTATAGTCCCAAAATTGAGTGTTTACCTTTTTTTTAGTCTCAAATTCTAAAAGTAACAATTTTAATACCATGTAATGGGAGGCGCCTCAAGTCTTTTTTTTTAAATTATGATTAAACACTATAACACAATTGGGAAGGTGAACCCTAGGGGTTTTCGTTTTTTAATTTTATTTTAGCTTGAACACTATAATCGAATTTGGAAGGTGACCTTAGGGGTTTTCAATTTTTAATTATTTTTAGCATGAACACTATAATCTAATTGGGAAGGTAATCCTAGACTAAAATATAAATAAAGTGTTAACTTTGAGACTAAAAAAGATTTTTCAAAAGTTTGGTATCATAATCGCCCATTTAGTATCAAACTAAGTTTGGTACTCAAAATGCATTTTCCTCTTAAAATAAATTATGAGTTTTACATCTCCATATCCACTAATTACATTCCTTCCTTGTCATCTTTGTAGGATTGGTGGGATCGATAGAGGAGGGATGGAGGTTGAATATCGATCGCCGCTTTTGTCTAGTTTAGTCATGTGCTCATTTCTATCAAACAACATGTAGCAGAATTAAATAAACAACAAATAAATAAGACACCGAGGACTTTTACTTGGGTTTTACACACTCAAGTATGAGTCCACAATGCATATCTTCTTTCTAAAATTTTCAAAAGATAAAGAAATCTCTTATAATTTTGATTTACAAGAACAAGTATGAAATCATACTTTAAGCATATACTTATAAAACAAACCAACTTGTCGATGTTAGGTCTGGAAGCCCTGAGTGCCATGCACTCCTCTTGGTGCTTCCTCAATTGTATGAGCAGAGCATTGAGTTCATTTTTAGAATGCAAAGATGTAGAGTAGAATATGGAGATTGATGATCAAGACATCGTTCATGGGGTTTCTTTTATAAGCTTCGTTCGATCTACCAATAAGCCTTTATCGATCTATAGTAATTAGTCAAACTTGATCCCAAGACCGAGTTCATCGCGATGTAGACTGCACCATGTGATCTTGGCATTATCAAGTTTATTGGTTGATCAGAAAATTTTTCCAGTCAACTGAACCAAGCCATGCCACTAATCTGAGTCTGAGCTCGAACATGGTCATCTGAACCCAATTGGTTGACCGAATTGGTAATTGGTCAACTAAACTAGTTAGGTCTAGCTCGACCCAAGTCAAGTTGGGTTATGGGGTTACGTTTGTCTATTTTTTTTCCTAGCTCCCGGTTCATTACAAAACAACATACAAAACACAAGCAAAGCATGTAAGTCAAATCATATAAGTCTACTTGACCTAGCTTGGAGTTCAATCTACAGGGATCTATATGCAAAAGTATTTAAAAATCGCAGCGGAAATAATAGATCCCACAAGCGATCCATGCGAAAGAAAACTCATACAATGTTAATTTATAAATTCTTATTGTATAGGTATACCTTTGGTGTGCGCCCTTTGCTTATCCCATGTAACGCCCGTTTTTTTTCCTAAGCGGCGTTACGTTAACATGCTTAGGGCATGTAGACATCATAAGGCAGCGGAATAACTTAACTTATACATGCCCTGTTACCATTCTTAACTTATTGACATGGGAACCTTAGCATATTAACTTTGAACTTAAGCATCCTATCATGTCTCACATAACATCATATCATAAGGTTCCATAAGTCATTATTCAAACACATAAGTAAACATATAGTTCCTGGGCCAAGTCACTACGTCACACATGCGTTCTTGCCCTCCTGCTGCTTCCTTCATTATCCCCTTGAATGATCTGCGGTATAAGGAAATAAGACTATAAGCACACAGGCTTAGTAAGACTCTTTCCTACTCACAAAACCATCCATCATTCATCATCTCATAATGAGCACATAAAACATTAACATACTTGGTGCTCTACTTAGAACATAACATCTTGCATCACTTATCGTATACATAGCATGGCATGAACATAAACATAGTAACATTCTAAGCATGGCATGATACATGGCATAAACATAAACATCATAGACATTCTAAGCATGACATAATTCATTCATTCTCATGGCACAATTCATAAACATAGTGAACATTCTAAGCATGACATAATTCATGGCATATCGTAAACATAGTGACCATTCTAAGCATGGCATAATTCATGGCATGAATCATAAACATAGTGAACATTCTAAGCATGGCATAATTCATGGCATATCGTAAACATAGTGAACATTCTAAGCATGACATAATTCATGGCATAAATCATAAACATAGTGAACATTCTAAGCATGGCATAATTCATGGCATAAATCATAAACATAGTGAACATTCTAAGCATGACATAATTCATTCATTCTCATGTATACTTCTTAACATGAAACGTAAGCATAAAATCTTATCAACATAGCATAATGCGTAACATGAAGGGATGCATGAGTGGAATGCATATACATAAGGATGTTTAACTTTTAAAACATACTTTTCATTGCTTAAACATAATCATCATAACATCATTTGGGGTCCCCGGCTTGTACCACATACATACATCATTGCGCGCATCCCTAGCAAGTCCGAGGTCGTGAGCCCCAACCTACTAGGGTAAGGACAGCATAGTCGGTAGTCCCCGAACCGAGGCGTTCTTAAGGTGCCCATCCCTGTTGCACAGCTCCGGTAGTGCCAGAACCGTGCACAGCTACGGTAGTCCAAAACCGGGGCGTTCTTAAGGTGCCCATCCCTTGGACCCATACTTCGGTCCGGTACAAGCCCATACATAAAGTAAAATACTTTTCATGCTTCATCATTCATATGACATTCATGGCATCTTTAACATAGCATAACTTGTTACGGCTCTGCCCGTCTACCGGTCCATTTACCGGTCCTCACGACCGTCGTACCGTCGACCATCGACCGTGCCGTCTTAGCATATTTATGCCTTAAAGACATAAGCATCATCTTTCATTCATCATCATTCATAGCATATTCATTCATTCATCATACTTAACATCATCATTATGCCTTAAAGGCATGAACCTTAACTTCATTCTTCACTTTCATTTTTTTAGACATGGCATCATTTTCATTCTTAACATGGCATCATTTTCATTCTTAACATGGCATCATTTTCATTCTTAAACATAAACATAACATACTTAACATGACATCATTTTCATTCTTAAACATGGCATCATCCTCATTCTTAAACATAAACATAACATACTTAACATGACATCATTCATATCATGAACCTAACATATCATAGCATCATTTTTATCGTGATCATAACCCTATCATTCTTATCATGGCATCATTCATATCCTGAACATATACTTATCATACTTATCATGGAAACACATAAACATATACTTGAAGTTAAAGGCTCAACCCTAACCCTTGGGCCCTTGAGGTTGGCCGAAACATATGGGGTCTCTAGGGTAATCCAAAAATTCCCAGAATTTATACTTAACCTCCACACATCATAAGGGAACATAAATTAACATTATCAAGATTTTTGGATTAATTATAGACCTTTAAATCATGGTGACCGAAACCCTTAAACTTAGGGTTCTTAGTTTTGTTTCTTTCATGTTGGCCGAAACCCTAGGGTGTCCTAGGGTACTCCAAAAATTCCCAAAAATTATACTTAACCTCTACACATCATAAGGGAACATTAAATAACATTATCATGATTTTTAGCATAATTATAGACCTGTAAATCATGGTGGCCGAAACCCTTAAACTTAGGGTTCTTAGTTTTGTTTCTTTCATGTTGGCCGAAACCCTAGGGTGTCCTAGGGTACTCCTAAAATTCCCAAAAATTATACTTAACCTCTACACATCATAAGGGAACATTAAATAACATTATCATGATTTTTACCATAATTATAGACCTGTAAATCATGGTGGCCGAAACCCTTAAACTTAGGGTTCTTAGTTTTGTTTCTTTCATGTTGGCCGAAACCCTAGGGTGTCCTAGGGTACTCCAAAAATTCCCAAAAATTATACTTAACCTCTACACATAATAAGGGAACATTAAATAACATTATCATGATTTTTAGTATAATTATAGACCTGTAAATCATGGTGGCCGAAACCCTTAAACATGAGGGTTCTTAGTTTTGTTTCTTTCATGTTGGCCGAAATCCTAGGGTGTCCTAGGGTACTCCAAAAATTCCCAAAAATTATACTTAACCTCTACACATCATAAGGGAACATTAAATAACATTATCATGATTTTTAGCATAATTATAGACCTGTAAATCATGGTGGCCGAAACCCTTAAACATGAGGGTCTCGTTTTTCTTTCCTTTCAACATCCAATTCGAAAACCAACCACTATATATCATACTAAAAATCATAAAAATCATAGGGAACTATTATACCACAGGTGAGGGAGTCTTACCTTGGGTTTCTTGATTTTTCGAACCTTGGAAGAGAAGAAAATGGTAAGATCTTTGGACCCTTGAACACCCTTGTCCTTGTATCCTTGCAAGAGACTTTAGATCTAGGAGATGGAACCTTGGAGGAAGTTTTTCCAAGGGGAAAACCCTCTAGGAGTGGTCGGCTAGAATGAGGGAGGAAGAGAGGAGGAAATGCAATTGAAAGAAGAGAGAATGAAACTCCCAAACCCCCCTATTTATCATCCATTAAAGAGGTAAATGAAGAGTCTCTCCATGACAATTCATCTTCTTCTTAATCTTAACTTATATCCATTTCATTTCCTCATAGAAATCCCTTGCTAGGTGAGTTGGTTAAGGCTTACATGGTTGTACAAGAGGTCCAAGGTTCAATCCTTGGCTCATGCACCTTTATTTTTATTTTATTTTTATTTCATTTATTTTATTATTTTTATTTCCTAAATTCTGAAAATCCCCCTAAAATCACCCATAATTATGCCAATATTCCTAAATAAAATTCTTCTACATTTATATTAATTTTACCTAATATATATTAATTTTATCTAATTAATACCCATTTTCGGAGCCCATTTAAAGCTCATTGGTACTTAGTTTTCTCAATTTAAATGAGAAAACATGGATTTTCTAGGCCTATGTTCTCCTTAATATTTCTAGGTCCCTTGAAAAATTATTTAAACATGCTTAATATTTTAAGAAAATATTAAGAGAATTTTCCGGGTCGTTACAATCCCCCATACCTCGTGAAAGTTCGTCCTCGAACTTAGAATAACTCCGGGTACTTGCGCCTCATCTCGTCCTCGCGCTCCCAGGTAGCTTCTTCGAACCGTTGACTTTGCCATAAGACCTTGACTAAGGACACTTCCTTACTTCTCAGCTTCTTAATTTCCCTGTCTAAAATCTGGATGGGTCTGCTCTCATAGCTTAGGTCCTCTTGCACTTGCACCGTCAGTGGCCCAATCACTTGGTCCATATTTGGGATACACTTTTTCAGCAGGGACACATGGAATACGTTATGGATAGCTGACATCTCTGGAGGCAGCTCCAGCTCATATGCCACCTTACCGACTCTTTTCAGAATTAGGTACGGCCCCACATAGCGCGGACTTAACTTTCCTTTCTTCCCAAATCTGGTCACTCCCTTCATAGGAGCCACTTTGAGAAATACCCAATCTCCAGCATTAAATTCCAGTGGTCTATGCCGGACATCGGCATAACTCTTCTGCCGGCTCTGAGCAGTCTCTATCCATTGTCGAATAGTCTGTATAGCCCGGGTGGCGCTATCGATAACCTCCGTTGTGAGCCCCATTTCCTTCTTTTCACCACCCTCGTACCAACAAATCGGAGACCTACATCTCCTCCCATACAAGGCTTCATAAGGTGCCATTCTGATAGTAGCTTGGTAGCTATTATTGTAAGCGAATTCCGCCAAGCATAGATATCGACACCAACTTCCCTTGAAATCCAGGGCACAAGCTCTCAACATATCTTCTAATATCTGATTCACCCGTTCCGTTTGGCCGTCCGTCTGAGGGTGAAAGGCGGTGCTAAATCGCAATTTAGTGCCGAGAGACTTCTGAACGCATTTCCAAAAATGCGAAGTAAAGCGACCATCCCTATCTGAGATGATGGTCTTGGGAACTCCATGAAGCCTAATTACTTCCTTGACATATAATTGAGCCAGTTGCTCAATCGAGTAAGTCATCTTGATCGCTAAGAAGTGAGCAGACTTTGTCAGCCTGTCCACAATCACCCAAATTGCATCATATCCATTTGTAGTCCTGGGAAGCCCCGAAATAAAATCCATAGAGATGTCTTCCCATTTCCACTCCGGAATCGCTAGTGGCTGCAGAACTCCTCCGGGTCGCTGGTGTTCCGCTTTCACTCGCTGGCAAGTCATGCAAGTACTAACATACTGAGCCACATCCCTCTTCATACCGGACCACCAGAACCTCTCTTTCAGATCCTGATACATCTTGGTGGATCCTGGATGCATTGAGTAAGGGGTTTTGTGAGCTTCCGTCAGTATCTTTCTTCGAAGCTCCGGGTCATTAGGGATACATAGACGATCCCTAAGGTATAATACTCCCCCTTTGGCGATATGAAAGCCATCACCCTTTCCTTCTAGACTCTCCTGTTTTATTTTCTGGAGACTCAGATCCCCATTTTGTGTTATGTCTTCACGTAGCGCTATCATTTCCTTTATGTAATTTGACACCATTGTGTGATATAATTGGTCACGCATTGTGAAAATCAGGTTCATAAGCATAAGATTGAACCACATTCTTAACAATTGTATTGCAACTACCTAGACCTTATTGGTTCACAAAAGCCAACAGGACTCAATGAAGTAGTTGGGCCGCCATCAGGCCCATCACAAAGTACATCATGGCAGTCACTGCCTCTCCCTCAGTCATCCCTCCCTGACCTACCTCAGGATCTTCCACTGTCTCCATCGGCTCCTCTTCCTCTATCTCGGGAACCTCCTCAGCCACTTCAGGATCTTCCCCAAACATCCAGGGGTCTTCTTCCAACATCTCAAGCATCTCGGGGTCTTCTTCGAACGGCTCGAGATCGTCCTCGCTCATCGGGTCTTCCTCAAACATCTCGAGCATCTCGGGGTCCTCCTCGAATGGCTCGGGGTCCTCCGCGTACATCTCAGGATCCTCTTCGAACGGCTCAGGATCCTCCTTGGGGTCCTCCTCGAATGGCTCGGGGTCCTCCTCGTACCTCTCGGGCTCCCCCTCCGAGTCCCCTAGATCTTCCGGAAACTCATGGCGGAGAAGCTGCCTACACAATTCCGTATACGAGATACGGCATCCGTGCTGTCCCCAGATCTGATGCGCGACCTCTCTTGCCCGATTGGGCAATGAACGCAACAGAGCTCCGATCCTATGATCATCCACGACTGGAAACCCTTCCTGCTCCAGTTTCCAGAATAGCCTATCCAAAAACCCCATGTTGCCTTGAATTCTAAGGGTCGGACTATACTCAACCGTCTCTACCCGCTCCATCAATACGCGACACCTCTCAACGTAGTTCTCATGCGACATCTGGAATTGGAAAAAAAATTGACATAGTTAGTACCCTAAGCCAGTACCAAAACCATTTCTTTTTTTTTTCAATTCGCAAACATACACCGAGAAAACACACGCAAATCCATTTCTTCTACCCTAGTGTTTAAAATATATAACTACTTTCCTACCCTTAATTTCTAAGTATTTAATTCCTAAAATAAGATAAAGTATCATTCATCGTTACTTATCTTAAAGTACTTTTTCATCTTCCGATCGTTCTTACTTGCATATCTTAAACTATAAAGCATCCTAAAAGTGCTTACTATCATAAAACATGCATAGGGGTACTTACTTGGAAGCTGCAGGAAGAGGGCTTGATGTGTGTGTAGTGAGATGGTTACTGCTTTGATACCAACCTGTAACGCCCGCTTTTTTTTTTCCTAAGCGACGTTACGTTAACATGCTTAGGGCATGTAGACATCATAAGGCAGCGGAATAACTTAACTTATACGTGCCCTGTTACCATTCTTAACTTATTGACATGGGAACCTTAGCATATTAACTTTGAACTTAAGCATCCTATCATGTCTCACATAACATCATATCATAAGGTTCCATAAGTCATTATTCAAACACATAAGTAAACATATAGTTCCTGGGCCAAGTCACTACGTCACACATGCGTTCTTGCCCTCCTGCTGCTTCCTTCATTATCCTCTTGAATGATCGCGGTATAAGGAAATAAGACTATAAGCACACAGGCTTAGTAAGACTCTTTCCTACTCACAAAACCATCCATCATTCATCATCTCATAATGAGCACATAAAACATTAACATACTTGGTGCTCTACTTAGAACATAACATCTTGCATCACTTATCGTATACATAGCATGACATGAACATAAACATAGTAACATTCTAAGCATGGCATGATACATGGCATAAACATAAACATCATAGACATTCAAAGCATGGCATAATTCATTCATTCTCATTGCACAATTCATAAACATAGTGAACATTCTAAGCATGACATAATTCATGGCATATCGTAAACATAGTGACCATTCTAAGCATGACATAATTCATGGCATGAATCATAAACATAGTGAACATTCTAAGAATGGCATAATTCATGGCATATCGTAAACATAGTGAACATTCTAAGCATGGCATAATTCATGGCATAAATCATAAACATAGTGAACATTCTAAGCATGGCATAATTCATGGCATAAATCATAAACATAGTGAACATTCTAAGCATGGCATAATTCATTCATTCTCATGTATACTTCTTAACATGAAACGTAAGCATAAAATCTTATCAATATAGCATAATACGTAACATGAAGGGATGCATGAGTGGAATGCATATACATAAGGATGCTTAACTTTTAAAACATACTTTTCATTGCTTAAACATAATCATCATAACATCATTTGGGGTCCCCGGCTTGTACCACATACATACATTATTGCGCGCATCCCTAGCAAGTCCGAGGTCGCGAGCCCCAACCTACTAGGGTAAGGACAGCATAGTCGGTAGTCCCCGAACCGAGGCGTTCTTAAGGTGCCCATCCCTGTTGCACAGCTCCGGTAGTGCCAGAACCGTGGACAGCTACGGTAGTCCAAAACCGGGGCGTTCTTAAGGTGCCCATCCCTTGGACCCATACTTCGGTTCGGTACAAGCCCATACATAAAGTAAAATACTTTTCATGCTTCATCATTCATATGACATTCATGGCATCTTTAACATAGCATAACTTGTTACGGCTCGGCCCGTCTACCGGCCCATTTACCGGTCCTCACTACCGTCGTACCGTCGACCATCGACCGTGCCGTCTTAGCATATTTATGCCTTAAAGACATAAGCATCATCTTTCATTCATCATCATTCATAGCACATTCATTCATTCATCATACTTAACATCATCATTATGCCTTAAAGGCATGAACCTTAACTTCATTCTTCACTTTCATTTTTTTAGACATGGCATCATTTTCATTCTTAACATGGCATCATTTTCATTCTTAAACATGACATCATTTTCATTCTTAAACATAAACATAACATACTTAACATGGCATCATTTTCATTCTTAAACATGACATCATCCTCATTCTTAAACATAAACATAACATACTTAACATGACATCATTCATATCATGAACCTAACATATCATAGCATCATTTTTATCGTGATCATAACCCTATCATTCTTATCATGGCATCATTCATATTCTGAACATATACTTATCATACTTATCATGGAAACACATAAACATATACTTGAAGTTAAAGGCTCAACCCTAACCCTTGGGCCCTTGAGGTTGGCCGAAACATATGGGGTCTCTAGGGTAATCCAAAAATTCCCAGAATTTATACTTAACCTCCACACATCATAAGGGAACATAAATTAACATTATCAAGATTTTTGGCTTAATTATAGACCTTTAAATCATGGTGACCGAAACCCTTAAACTTAGGGTTCTTAGTTTTGTTTCTTTCATGTTGGCCGAAACCCTAGGGTGTCGTAGGGTACTCCAAAAATTCCCAAAAATTATACTTAACCTCTACACATCATAAGGGAACATTAAATAATTTTATCATGATATTTAGCATAATTATAGACCTGTAAATCATGGTGGCCGAAACCCTTAAACTTAGGGTTCTTAGTTTTGTTTCTTTCATGTTGGCCGAAAACCTAGGGTGTCCTAGGGTACTCCTAAAATTCCCAAAAATTATACTTAACCTCTACACATTATAAGGGAACATTAAATAACATTATCATGATTTTTAGCATAATTATAGACCTGTAAATCATGGTGGCCGAAACCCTTAAACATGAGGGTTCTTAGTTTTGTTTCTTTCATGTTGGCCGAAACCCTAGGATGTCCTAGGGTACTCCAAAAATTCCCAAAAATTATACTTAACCTCTACACATCATAAGGGAACATTAAATAACATTATCATGATTTTTATCATAATTATAGACCTGTAAGTCATGGTGGCCGAAACCCTTAAACATGAGGGTCTCGGTTTTCTTTCCTTTCAACATCCAATTCGAAAACCAACCACTATATATCATACTAAAAATCATAAAAATCATAGGGAACTATTATACCACAGGTGAGGGAGTCTTACCTTGGGTTTCTTGATTTTTCGAACCTTGGAAGAGAAGAAAATGGTAAGATCTTTGGACCCTTGAACACCCTTGTCCTTGTATCCTTGCAAGAGACTTTAGATCTAGGAGATGGAACCTTGGAGGAAGTTTTTCCAAGGGGAAAACCCTCTAGGAGTGGTCGGCTAGAATGAGGGAGGAAGAGAGGAGGAAATGTAATTGAAAGAAGAGAGAATGAAACTCCCAAACCCCCCTATTTATCATCCATTAAAGAGGTAAATGAAGAGTCTCTCCATGACTCTTCATCTTCTTCTTAATCTTAACTTATATCCATTTCATTTCCTCATAGAAATCCCTTGCTAGGTGAGTTGGTTAAGGCTTACATGGTTGTACAAGAGGTCCAAGGTTCAATCCTTGGCTCATGCACCTTTATTTTTATTTTATTTTTATTTCATTTATTTTATTATTTTTATTTCCTAAATTCCGAAAATCCCCCTAAAATCACCCATAATTATGCCAATATTCCTAAATAAAATTCTTCTACATTTATATTAATTTTACCTAATATATATTAATTTTATCTAATTAATACCCATTTTCGGAGCCCATTTAAAGCTCATTGGTACTTAGTTTTCTGAATTTAAATGAGAAAACATGGATTTTCTAGGCCTAAGTTCTCCTTAATATTTCTAGGTCCCTTGAAAAATTATTTAAACATGCTTAATATTTTAAGAAAATATTAAGAGAATTTTCCGGGTCGTTACATCCCACTTGTCTGAGGTATGCCGGATCTCTTGCACGTTCAAGTGTCCGTGCTTCTATGCGTATCCACACGAACACGATCTCTTAAGTTTCAGAGAAGAATCGCCTTTGTGGTGCTAGCCACAAGAGGATATTCACAGAGTAAAAAGGAGAGGGAGAAGAGGGTTTTCGGCCACGAGAAGGAGGGGAAGGGAAAATGACAAGTTCTTCATCCAAATGACAAGAAAAACTCTTTTATACTCATCTCATGAATATGAAGAGTTTTTGTTCTTTTAGCTTCCCTCCATTAATGCCAATAAAAACCCAATTAGACCACATTTTCTCATGTGGCTCTTCAACTAATCTTTATCCAATGAAGAGGAACTTTTATTTTTCTCTATTATTAATTTATTAAACATTTTAATGAATTAATATCTTATTCAATTGTGGTTGAGTCAAATTTAAATGAGTCTAACTCAAATTGGATCTTAATCTCATAATCCAATTAGATTCACTTGAGTTTAACTCAATTAATCTAATTCAGATCAAATATTAATAAAACTAAGATCAATTAATCTCCGAAGCATCGTGTCCTTAGTGTGTGACCCAATAGGTTCTCGTAACGTTGGCAATGTGTCTAAACCACTTTAGACATATAAGCAATGAGCGGTATCTAGCAATGCATCATTGCTACCCAAGTGACGAGAAAGTTTAGATCCGACTTAATCTCCGTGACTATGACAATATATGACCTTGTCATTCTATCCTTGATATCTAGATTGACCAATGAGATAGATTTTTCTTGATCCCCGAGTAGACTCACTCAAATAAATGAGCTCAATATCCCATATTGACTCATTTGAGTATGACCATGTGTTTTAGTAGTCCTACTCGATCAAGCTGCCCACAGATATCACTCCCTCCATATGGGAGGGATAGATTCCATCTACATCACTCACATTCCTCCGCATAATTCATTACATACCCAGTGATCGCTTTTATAGTCGACCATGTTACGGGTTATGTTTGACGATACCTAAGTATATAACTCCTTATGTAGGGAACTGTAGTGACTTCAGGTCTAAGGACTATTTATACTAATAGTCACATGAGAAAGTTTATGACACTCATATGACAATCTATGAAACTTTCTCATGGTGGGTCAATTCAATACACATTCTCTAATGTATACCCACGTGTCAACTTGATATCATATATCCATGACTTGTGAGCTCAAGTCATCAATTGACCTACATGCTAGTCTCCATGCATTAATATTGTCCTTGAATATTAATGTTTGACTAGGAATGGTTTAGTGCAGTCTTCTCTACATCATCTCACTATCGATTCAACCAATCGATATGATGTAGATAAGAACTTACTACCCAATGAAATTATTATACTTAGTTATTTGGCAAAAATATAAAGTATAATAACCAAACATGCCTTTATTAATGATATAATATAATACAAAATGTCCCTAGTCAATCATCACATAATTGGCTCTATGGCTCTTACTAACAATCTCCCATTAACACTAGTGTCAATCACTGTAATATCTAATGCCCAGTGACTTAGTGTGACCATCATGCTTCTTCTGTGCTAAAGCCTTGGTCAAAGGATCTGTGATGTTAGCATTAGTGGGTACTTTGTATATCCTCACATCTCCTCTATTGATGATCTCTCGAATGAGATGGAAGTGCCATAGTATGTGTTTGGTCGCTGATGAAAGCAAGGTTCCTTAGTCTGTGCAATAACCCTATTGTTGTCACAATAGAGGTCTATCAGGTTTGCTATACTAGGAACCACACTAAGCTCTGTAATTAACTTTCGGATCCAAACAACCTCTTTTACTGTATCAGACATAGCAATATACTCGGTCATTGTTGTTGAATCTGTGACTAAGTCCTGCTCCAAACTCTTCCAGTTCACAACGCCACCATTTAAGCAAAATACATACCCTGACTGCGATCTGAAATCATCCCTGTCAGTTTGGAAGCTTGCATCACTGTAACCCTTTACAGCAAGCTCCTCATTGCCTCCAAATATCCGAAAATATTCTTTCGTCCTTTGTAAGTACTTAAGAATATTCTTAATAGTTGTCTAGTGACTTTCACCTGGATCTGATTGGTATCTTCTCATCATGCTCAAAGCATACGATACATCTAGATAAGTACAAAGCATGACGTACATGATAGACCCTATAGCGGATGCATAAGGGATCTGATCCATGCAGTCTCTCTCCTCATTAGAAGAGGGGCATTGAGTCTTCGAAAGACTCACACCATGTGACATTGGTAGAAATCCCTTCTTAGAGTTTTGCATGGCAAAATGATTAAGCACCTTTTCTATATATGCACTCTGACTTAAGCCAAACAATCTCTTAGATCTATCTCTATAGATCTTGATGCCTAGGATATAGGTTGCTTTACCTAAGTCTTTCATTAAGAAACAATTCCCTAGCCACATCTTCACAGACTGTAGTGAAGGGATATCATTTCCAATGAGGAGTATGCCATCTACATACAAGATCAGGAAGATAACTGTGCTCCCACTAACCCTCTTATAGACATAGGGTTCATCTTCATTCTTGATGAAACCAAACACATTGATTGCATCATCGAATCGAAGATTCTAGCTTCGAGAAGCTTACTTTAGCCCATAAATGAACCTTTGCAACTTACATACCTTTCCAGCATGCTTTGGATCTACAAAACCCTCAGATTGTGTCATGTATACATCCTCGAGTATATTCCAATTTAGGAATGCGGTTTTGACATCCATCTGCCAGATCTCATAATCATGGTAAGCTGCAATAGCAAACATGATCGGAATAGACTTAAGGATCGTAACTGGTGAAAAGGTTTTATCATAGTCGATACTATGAATTTTCATGAAACCTTTAGCTACCAATCACCCTTTATAGGTATGCATAAGACCATCTATGTCAGTCTTTCTCTTAAAGACCCACTTACACCCAATGGGTTTAATTCCCTCAGGTGGATCAACCAAAGTCCATACTTGGTTAGTGTATAGAGATTTCATTTCGGACTTCATGGCCTCTAGCCATTTCTCATAATTTGGGCTCATCACAACTTCTTGATAGGATGTAGGCTCGTTCAACTCAACAAGCATAATGTCACATTGGTCAGACAAGAGAAATGAGCATCTCTCAGGCTGACGATGTATCCTATCAGATCTGCGAAGAGGTTGGTCTACTTGAACAGGTTGTTGCTCCACAACTCCTTGTGCAACAATCTCATGATCCACAACACTTTGTGGTGCCTGTTCAATGTCCATCAAGGCCTCAGTACTATCTGCATCTTGAACATCTTCAAGATGGATTTTACTCTCACTATTTCTTCTAGAAAAAACTCTCTTTCGAGAAAAATATCATTTCTATTAATAAACACTTTGCCTAGTGTGGGATCGTAGAAGTAATATTCCTTCGTTTCTTTGGATATCCTACAAAATAACACTTATCAGATTTGGGTTTAAGTTTATCTAAGACTTGACGTTGAACGAAAGCCTCACAACCCCAAATCCTCATAAAAGACATCATGAGACTCTTCCCAGTCCATATCGTATATGGTGTCTTTATGATGGCCTTTGATGGAGCTCGATTAAGTGTGAAAAGAGTCGTTTCTATAGCGAATCCCCAGAAGAAAGTAGGAAGATCTATCTAACTCATCATCGATAGTACTATATCTAATAGAGTACAATTTCTCGGCTCGGACACACCATTCCATTGTGGTGTTCCAAGTGGAGTTAGTTGAGATATGATCCCACAATCTACTAGATGGTCACGAAACTCTTGGCTAAGGTATTCACCACCTCGATCTGATCGAAGCAACTTAATACTCTTGACAAGTTGGTTTTGTACTTCACTCTTGAATTCTTTAAGCATTTCAAAGAATTCTGACTTGTGTTTCATGACATACACAAAGTCGTATCTACTGACATCATCAGTAAAAGTGATGAAGTACTGATAGCCTCCTCTAGCCATGACATTAAAAGGGCCACATACATTAGTATATATGAGTCCTAATAAGTCTGTCGCTCTTTCATCGTGTCCACTAAATGGAGTCTTGGTCATCTTACCTAAAAGACAAGATTCACATGTCTCATATGATTCAAAATTAAATAAGTCCAGTAATCGATTCTTGTGGAGCTGCGACTCTCATTTATACTACCTAAACGACAATGCCAGAGATATGTTTGGTTCAAATCATTTGGTTTGAACCATTTGGTATTTATGTTATAGATTGGGTTCTCTAAGTCTAAAACATAGAGTCTATTCATATGTGGTGCACTACAATAGAACATGTCATTTAACATTATAGAACAATATTTATCCTTTATGATAAATGAAAAACTTTTCTTGTCCAAATAAGATATAGAAATTATGTTCTTAGATAGTGTAGGCACATAAAAACACTCCTCTAGTTCTAAGATAAGCCTAGTGGGCAAAGACAAAGAATATGTTCCTACAGCTATAACAACAACTCTTGCGCCATTGCCTACTCGTAGGTCTACTTCGCCCTTTGTCAACGATCTAACTCTTTGAAGGTCCTATACATTAGTACAAATGTGAGATGCGTAACTGGTATCTAATACCCAAGAAGAATAAATAGATAGATTGACTTCTATAATAAAAATACCTGAGGCAGAAGTCTCACTTCTTTTCTTCTTTACTTCCTCTAGGTAGAGTTTGCAATTTCACTTCCAATGTCCAGTCTCACCACAGTGGAAGCAGATCCCTTCCTTATACACCCCACAGTGGAAGCAGGTCCCTTCCCTAGACACCCTGCCTTTGGCCTTCAGTGCAGTAGAGTTAGCCTTGCCTTTGGCTTGGGTCTTACCCTTGCCCTTAGGCTTCCATTTGTCTTTGCGCTTCTGTACCATCAATACATTACTAGTCTTGGTTTTCTTGAGATTGGGTTCAGCAGTTCTCAAAATGTTGAGCATCTCCGGCAATGACTTATCAATTTCATTCATATTATAGTTCATGATAAATTGATTGTACCCTTCCGGCAATGATTGCAGGATAAAATTCGTGGCCAGTTCTTGACCGAGTGGAAATCCTAGTCTTTCAAGGTTCTCAACATACCCAATCATCTTGAGTACGTGAGTTCCTACGGGAGTTCCTTCTTGCATCTTGCATGTAAATAGGGCCTTAGACACCTCAAACTGCTCATGCCTAGCTTGCCCTTGATATAGTTGTTTTAAGTGCTCAACCATATCATGTGCATCCATGTTTTTATGTTGCTTCTAAACATCAGAATTCATGGTGGCAAGCATGAGGCATGATATATCAAGTGCATCATCCTGATACTTCTTGTAAGCATCTTTTTCGGCGCGAGTGGCATTAGTGATGGGTGCTTTTGGAAGAGGTTGCTCTAGGAAGTACAATTTTCGTTCTTGCTTGAGGACGATCCTCAAGTTTCTATACCAGTCTAGGAAATTAGCTCCGTTGAGCTTGTCCTTCTCAAGGATGGATCGCAGAGAGAGAGAGAGTATTTGACGTGGTAAATGACATGGTGATCTACAATAGTAAAATATGCAGAAATAAGTATCATATCTAAATCATTTAATTAGTTCATTAATTAAATGACACTCGCATTGAATTGTAGAGCTTTGGTAGGGGCTAGTAATGGATGTGGGCAAACTCAATTTGCCCACACTACTAGCTCCAAACTGAATATCGATTATATTTATGTGGGACAAGATCCATATTATATCTCATCTTGAGTTAGCTTTGACTAATCGCCCAAGACTTAGTATAATTAGGTCGGTTATATTTTACTAATTACATCTTATGCAACTCTTGAAAACTAAGGGTCAAGATCTACATTACACATCATCTTGAGTTAGCTTTGGTTAATCTCCCAAGACTTAGTATAATTGTTCTCTTACCTAATATTCCCAACTTTTGGGATATGCTGTTAGTAGGAGCCTTAAAGTCAATTATGTGATGATTGACTAGGGACTTTTTTGTATCATATTCTATCATTAATAAAGGCATGTTTGGTTATTATACTTACTTTATTATTTGTGCAAAATAACTAAGTATAATAATGTCCTTGGTAGTAGGTTCTTATCTACATCATATCGATTGGTTGAATCGATAGTGAGATAATGTAGAGAACACTATACTAAATTATTCCTAGTCAAGCATTAATATTCAAGGACAATATTAATGCATGGAGACTAGCATGTAGGTCAATTGATGACTTGAGCTCACAAGTCATGGATATGTTATATCAAGTTGACACATGGGTATACATTAGAGACTGTGTACTAAATTGACCTGCCATGAGAAAGTTTCATAGATTGTCATATGAGTATCATAAACTTTCTCATGTGACTATCAGTATGAATAGTCCTTAAACCTGAAGTCACTATGATTCCCTACATAAGGAGTTATGTACTTTGGTATCGTCAAACATCATCTGTAACAGGGTGGACTATAAAGGCGATCAATGGGTATGTAATGAATTATGCGGAGGGATGTGAGTGATGTAGATGGGATCTATCCCTCCCATATGACGGGAGTGATATCTATGGGCCCCTTGATTGAGTAGGACTACTAAAATGCATGACCATGCTCAAATGAGTCAATATGAGATATTGAGTTCATTTGTTTGAGTGAGTCTACTCGGGGATCAAGAAACACAAAGATTGATCGAGGATGACACGGTCTATGCCTCATTAGTCAATCTAGATATCTAGGATAGAAGGACAAGGCCATACATGATCATAGTCACGGAGGTTAAGTCGGATCTCAACTTTTCTTGTAACTTGGGCAGCAATGATGCATTGCTAGATGCCGCTCATTGCTTATGTGTCTAAAGCGGTTTAGGCGCATTGCCAATGTTATGAGAACCTATTGGATCACACACTAAGGACACGATGCTTCGGGAGCTCGTGTCAGGAGCTCGGGAGACTTGGTCGGGAGTTCGGGTCAGGAGCTCGGGAGACTTGGTCGGGAGCTCGGGTTAGGAGCTCGGGAGACTTGGCCGGGAGCCCTGGTCGAGAACTTATGAGATATTAATAATGGATCGTCTAAGGCGTGCAGAGGGGGGGGTGAATGTACTTTTTCGGATCGTTTTGATCTCTACAAAGTTGTTAGCGCAGCAGAAATAATATGCAAAGGAAAATGAAACAATGCTAACAAAAGTATTTTACTTGGTAACCACCCAGATGGGTGACTAATCCAAGGATCCACGCCGCGAGCACCACTTTCACTATGAAAGTCTCCTTTAGGTGGAGAAACCTTTACAACGGCAATCTTCCTCTTTACAGAATGGAGTAGAATGAGTGAGAGGAAGCAAGAACACTTTTCAGTTGGGCAGCACCTCGTTACTGTATGGAACCGTACCGTACACGTACAAAAAGGTGCTCCTTTTATAGGTGAAAAAGACAGACTCGCAGTCTATCCAGCCCTGCACCAGTCGACTGCCCCAAGGGTAGTCGACTGGCCCAG